>SMLS01066480.1:0-23885 GCA_004785975.1 Popillia japonica
TTTTTTTTCACTAGGCCTACTTAAAGACTAACAGGTAACAGAAAATGCCTAGAACTTGCGAATTAACGTAACGTAGAATGACACATAAATTGTAGAATAAGTTTAAGCAATGTGAGTGTCTGCTATTTGTAGAGTTCTAAAGTCCACGCAGGATCCATCAAATTGATTGTATATATGTCTAACAGCATTTTCTTTATTTCCTATATACTGGTTGTAATCAGAGTCATCACAGGCGGCGAATACAAATGGCCACTGCTGTATATAGAACGTCTGAAATTGCAATGTTCACTATAGCCCATATCATGTAATTCGCACCTTCGGAATCGTCAAATTACTTGATATTAGCGTGAGTAAAAATACAGAGATATGTGCGTGAAAACCTGCATACAAAAAAAACCGAAGTAAAAGCGTTAAAATGAAAAACAACGAAAATATAATTTCACGAACATCTGACATGGAGTGCTTCTGAGATTCAACGTTTACATAGTATACTATGCGGTTAATTAACAGTTCCATACGAAATTATAATAAAATCCAATTTACATGTGAACACTGAAGTAGTAGAATACGTTTCCTAGCGTAACGTCTATTTGCCAAGTAGAAACGATTTTCTTGACGAAAATATTAGCTAATTTAGCCTTTCGTCGGGCGCGGTATACTTAATCGTAACAAAATCGGGCGCGGTATAATCGTAACAAAATCGGGCACGGTATAATCGTAACAAAATCGGGAGCGGTGTATCAAAATGATCACTTTGCATATTCATTCCTTTTAAATTAATGTTTTTAAGTAAATAACTTTAGTTGACATATAATTCTCACTTTTCATTCATTTTGAACATTTTTAAGCATAACATAAATACAGAGAACAAAAATTAATACTATAATGTAGATATGTCACATTGCAAATTTAAGGTAAAGTATGAATCTAGATTTAATAAAGTTTAATATGTTAGTCGTCGCTACTGTCGTCTCCGTGCTGCTCAATATTTCGAACCATCTGGCAGCAATCGGAGCAGAAACTTTGATGAATCTGAATCAAACATATTGCTGTGTTCCATCTAATACAGCTGTATTTAGTTAACCACCTCTTCTAGGTGCATGTTTCACATCTTGTTCTCTTACCTCCGGTTTCTTCAACAGCATCACTGTTTTCGTTTTCTGCTGCTGGTCTATATTGTTTAAGTTTCAGTTGCAAATCTATGCGCTTTCCTGAAGTATTTGAAGCTCTTCGGACTATATTGGGGAGTACTAATTCATTTGCCAGTTGTTTCAAGAATTGCATTCACCTATAATAATGTTTCCACCGTTCCCAAAATAAATCACCTGAGCATTAATTCCGCTTATATTCAACATCCCAAAATATATAACCATTGGCCATCGACGAACATTCCTCGCTACATTATATGATGCACATAGCTTGTCTGTAGGTGTCTGTAGTATCGACACCACCTTTCGTGCTGTTGTAAAATGTATTTATGGAGGGTTTTCTTTCTCGCCACTCTGAGGATCTATTGAATCGTCATTATGTAAACTGGATGCAACGTGTGAAGAAGCTGACAGTACAATCAGCGAAACGTCAAGACAAAGAATAGCTACGCGACAAGACCCAAAAAAACATAGGTATTAGTGTTTGAAGCTCTTCAACATCACTGGCATTCGTTATATCGTTTTTTTTACTCATGTTGACCGTTTTTGACGAAAACCCATCGAACTGTCAGAAACTTATATAGATCGTGCTGAGTTCGAGCGCCGTATATCAATTTGATATTTTGTCAATATGTCGGAAAGTATAACACTAAAACTGATAAGATGATTATAATATACGTACACTTTAATAAATAGCACTTACCAATGAGAAAAAGTTATCATACTCTATACTTTGAGAATATAGCACGAACGGGCGCGGTGTATCAAAATGACTAATTATTAAATAACTTCTAACATTGATAACAAGTTGTCAAGTTAATGAACACATAAAATAGTTCATATAGTTAAGCTACTCAGGAGTATATATCTCAAAAATATTCGGTGAATATCAATTGGATCAGCTGCGCCCGACGGAAGGTTAGACCAAATATCCCTGTCTAGCTGCACACAGATATAGCTCAACAATTTTAAACAGCCAATAGCTCGATAAATATTGGATCTGGGATATTATTTCACATGTAGAATCGTCCAAAAACCTTAAGATGGATCCAAATATGTTAACATTCAGCAATTTAAGCATACTAAGTGGAGACCGACAGATTTGTATTCATCGAAATTTCTTTAATTTTTCCTGATATGTACCTACCTAGTTTATAAAAATAATGCATAAAACCAACCAAATTTTCATTATTGTCCCACACGTAATTCTCATTTTATAGCGGAGCACAATCAAACTAGATGGTCTTCACAGAAGAACATTTGATGATCACATAATTGCAAGCTTTTCTTTTGTGTGGGATTGTAAATCACCAATTTTATTTCAGAAATCATTCACTATTATTACTAGAAGAGACGCTGCTGAATATCGTTAGAAAAATGTGAGTTTCCGCAATTCTAATAATAAGTT
Organism: Popillia japonica; assembly: GCA_004785975.1. Taxonomy (NCBI): domain Eukaryota; kingdom Metazoa; phylum Arthropoda; class Insecta; order Coleoptera; family Scarabaeidae; genus Popillia; species Popillia japonica. Next base: position 2,557 of record SMLS01066480.1, read on the forward strand.
CATTAAAAGATAAGATAGGAAATCATGATTAATTAGAGGCCTAAACTGTTTAACAGAATTAAAATTATTGTATAAAATATATAAATAATTATATAATGATAACTTCTACCAAGAAAGAAATAAACATTTCAGTTTTTTTTGAGGTACGTGGCGTTATAAAACAATGATATTGAAGTTGGGTATTGAAGAATATATTACTACTATTATTTTCTTATGTATCAATCAAATAATTTCCTCTATTTGTATGCAGTCAATGCAATCCTCCTACCTATTAGATTATGTGTACGTGAGCTTCTGCACCTTACGGATATGTAACCAACAAAACAACGTGAACTAGAAAGTCAGCGAACAGCTTTGTGCCGCCGGTAAGCACTATAGCGGCAGCGTATAAGAAATTGCCTATGCTTAAGTCTCGTTATTAGGAAATAATAGTAGTATTTCTTATTCCTTACATAAGTAAAATAATAATAAATGATTTATATAATTTTATTCTATTATAATTATAACACTAGGTACCAGTAGCCATTAACCTGAACATATATATAAATAATTATTTTGTCGTTATGCAAATAATGAATGAATGTGTAAGCATGGTGTGGATGAATTCGTCATCTAACGTGAACGAACTCTGGAATGTACATATTTAGTTGCATAGCTAACAAAAACTGATATTAATTCATAATTAGGAAATATTTGTTCGATATAAAATGTGTAATAACAAAGGATAAATTATATATAATCTAAATCATCTTTTAACTTATCTATTATTATTTAGTAGCAATTCACACATCGCCATGTAAATATTTCATCTATCTACTATACATACAATACGTGGAGATTTAAATTCTGGTCAAGACACCATCATATCAACATATGTACAGTATGCATTCCAATGTGTTCACCGTTCGCCTAAACTACACACTATTTAGATCCACTTTATGTGGCTGCTAACATAAGAAAGTTTTTTAAAACGAAAACGTTTAAATGGACAAGATAGTATCACGCCGATTTAAAGTTTTGAATATTAAGAGTTGATTTTAGTGGAGATACGAAACATGACATGAAACATAACATACATTGAAATTGTTATGTAAAAATTCTAAGAATCTAATTTATAATGCTACATTACGAAAATTAAAATACATCTTTAAAGCATCAATTTGCTGCTGCTGGAATAGGCGACCAGTTGCAACAATTTAAGGCCTAATATTTATTCTCTTTGTCTGGTCTGTTTTTTGCGAAGAATAAGTAAACGATTTTCGCACTTTCAAATACAATTTGACAATTCAGTTTCTGTGGTAGTTCTATGTTAGTTTATAGAAGCCTTAAATTATATCTTTTATTTCAAAATTGCGCAGCCATAGTTAAATAGACGTGGTGAAGTATTATATTATCTTAATCTTATTTTATTGATTAACGTTGTCGTAACTTTTGCGTCGTTAGTTTGATACCATCTACTGCAGTAAGAACTATGACTGTAGTTCCTAGTGCAATTATTAATGGTAAAAATAATACAATAAGTTCTATTGAGAGCTTATCATTATTATACGTATGTGCGTACCTATATCATCACCTTAGAGGTTTTTAACCTTTGTTATCTGCAAATAAAAGCAGCTGCAGACGATGCAATGGATGCAAGTTACGAGCATTACTTTGACGACCCACTTAATTTAATGCAGCAGTGTAAATATCTTTATCTACACAAATTGAATAGTGATTCAACCTAGGTGTGTATCGACGTTAAGTTCCAGGTGCTATTTATTCAAACTCAAATATTTACATTATTCGTTATAAATATTAAACACAAGATTTCATACAAAAGCGTAAAAAGATTTCCAACGTTTTCCACGTCTACATACTTAATAGTACAGTATAATCAAGTTTAAAATTTAAAGAACACCATATGTGTGCAAGTCTATTTACTGTGAAAAAGAAGTTCATTTGCTGCATATACTATCTAGTCAAGTAAATACATATGTATAATAAGAATCCTGTGTGGTTGTAAGTGCTTACTTAAAAAAACAGAGAGTTCATAAAAGTTCTCCGAACATGCATTGAAGCTGCCAAAAATATTTTAACCTAGTTCCATTTGTAAATTTGCAATACTAGAGTTAGCTTTTCTTTTCTGAATAATAATGTTATGTGTAAAACAGTTGAATATACACAGTCCGTCTTACAGATAATTATTTAAAATAGTCTCCTTCTGCTTAGATACACTGATGACAACTTAATACCATTCAAATGAGGATTTTATGTCCTTGGCTGGCATGGCTCTGAGAATGTTGGTACACGCCTGTAGGATGACTGGAACGTCACCATAACGAATACTCTTCATTGGAAAATTAAGTTTTCCGAACAGATAAAAGTAGCATGGAGCCAGATCACTAGAGTATGTGTAATGGTTAACCAATAAAATGCGATTTTGTGGTCAAAAAATCGGCGACTATCGATGATAGAGCGTATTATCCTGCAACAAACGCCAACTCTCTTCCTCACGATATTCTGGCAGAATGCGACGAATACAGCCGCCTCAAAACACCAAGATAAAATGGTGCGTTAACCTTTGTGCCTGGTGTAACGAATTCTTGATGAACAGTTCTACCATTTCCATCGTAAAAACAAATGAGCATTGTCTTCACTTTTGACTTCTGAAACCGAGATTTTTTAGTTGCCGGCTCGCTTTTTGGACTCCATTCGGAACTTTGATGCTTAGTTTCCTGGTCGTACTAGAAACACCACGTTTCGTTACCAGTACCAATATTGTAAACCTAGTTTTCGTCTCTTTTGCGATCTCCTTAGAATGCTGGATTCTAAAGAATTTTTAATCGTCAGTCAACGTGTGCGGCATAAAGTGAGCACACTCTTTCTGATAGCTCAAAGGTTGGTCAAATATTTCCAATTTTGTTTTCATAAAACGCAATAGGCAGATGCTCTCAGGCTTAATCACGAGTTTTGGCAGGTTGACATAAGAGTCATAATTGATGTCTTCGCGATCATTTTCGCGTGTATACCACTCATGAACTCTGCCACGGGATAAACAATCATTACGATAAACTTGTTGTATCAATTGAAACATTTCGATAAACGGATTCCTGAGTGAAAGAAAACTGATATTGGCTCCTTGTTCGATCCTCCTTTTTGCACCGATGACAAAAACATACTGATATTGGAGACGCTATAACTCCACTTATAGGGAATCGACGGTGAAGGTAGCGCTACTGGAAATGTCTCTATTGACAGATTGCCGCTTACTTTGAAACAGACTTTGTATATTATATATAATGTACACACAATTACGTTGTAAGGAATTAAAGGAACATTTGTTATGATGTATAAAACTATCCAAGCTTTTGGAAACTACTCCGGGCAGAATCATTCGTCTGATACTTTTAATCATTTTCCCATTGTTGTTAAAGGGCATGTTCTTTCTGTCAAAAGATGTACTGCTGCAGAGTTCAAAAATAATTTACAGTATTCTACTAAAGAACATCCAACAGAAGATTTTCTAAACAATTCAGCATTAATCTCCAACAAATGACTCCGTAAAAAACATGTAAATAAATCAATATTGTTTATCTTGTTGGGTATTTTTAGTATACTGATTCATTCGTACTTTTAATCAGTGCGTACTGATTTGTCATATCGACAATTTTTCCATTTAGTATTATTGAAAACGAGTACAAATTTCTTTGCATAAAAATGCGTTTCACCAATAATCAATAGACAACTATAAATAATAGTAGGTTTACTGTGTTACTAGAGTTGCGTAATAATCGATTAGTCCATACATGGGTTCGTTTCGAATTCCATGCAGCAATGTCAACTAGTAGATATAGTATGTATTAATAGAAATTCGTTCAACGTGAATTATACGGCTTTGTCATCTAACGATATTGACAAAGGCATTGTTGAAACCGTATTTGCAAAATTTAGTTGTTGTTTATCAATATAAACAAAAGGTATTCTCACATGACATAGGTACCTATATATATTTCCGTATATGTTGTTTGTTGGCTCTTGCAGTTTTGCAGCTATTAGAATACATAGATAATAATTAGATATAGGTATCTTCTTTTGTCTTTATTGTACTTCATTCCTAATTGATACTGTTAATAGTGTGATTATAATTTATGTAGTTATGTACTGGTAACTGTTTTTCTACGTAATCTAGGGCCAGCCTAATAAATGTAAAACATTGTGCCTTTTGTACACAAGTATTTCTATACTTATTGCTAGCCTTAACAGTTATGAAAGTAAAATATGTATGTAACTACGAGTTGACTGTATACAAGCTGCACGTTAAATTAGAAAATACATAAATAAATATGCGTTATCTATGGACGCAAAGGATATGTAAATATCTATGCATTCTCTTCTTTGATTATTTTTCGTAGTGCATAAAATGAGACTAAATTACGTAGTTGCACACATATAAATATATAAATTATGTTAATAAAGTACATTTTGTAGATATTTATACGACTTTCAATAAATTCTGTTTTGTAGTTGCTAGAGATGTAAATATTTTGAGTGTTGGCTTTGCATACTATTTGCGACTAACTATTAATAATAATAGAATAAGAACGGATTCACGGAATGCATCGACTTTGGTATTATTAAATGTGTAACAAATAATACGAACTGATACAAAGTTATATTAAAAAAATGCAAGCCATCTGGAGTACAACAAACGTGGGGCAGAATGAAACTATCGCTATTGGATTATTGTCAATTCCCATGACTACAAGTGCAACTCATTATGCCTGTTGCTGATGTGTGTGGATTTCTGTCTTGAGAATCGATCTTTATAATAATTATTCATCTCTTGTCATCATATACATTTACAACATTTACTATGTAAATAAGGTAAAGAAAATATTATTAACTAATCTACTAATTTGGTGGTATAAAGCAATAATAACGTATAAAACGCATTAGGCTTTAATGAGACACTTTTTAGAAGGGTGTAGTCAGACGACCAATAAAGAAGGACGGAAAAAATAGAACTTCTCTCAAATTGTATGTGCAAAGTTGTGGCCTCGTTAACTTATAATCGATGAATTAAAATATATTGCGTTTTGAATAGCTGTAAAGAAGCAGGTAAATACAAACGATGGGTCTGTAGTTACTACAAGGACGGTTCTGAGCAGATCATTAGAAAGAATCGAACCGTTGGTTGGACTGCAATTGTTTCTTGATAAATCTTTTCTAAAATCTTCTTCACACTACACTGATACTAACACTATAACCACTGGCACTAAGCCCTAACACTGTAAGGACTAGATACGTAATGATCTCTCATTAATTCAAATCAATGTCCAAATTTGTATCGAGAAGAGTCTAACAATAAGCTTCGTTCTAGAGTTTCATCCAGAGGTATCTGCAATTGAATTGCGAACTGCTGAAGTTATTAGTCTGTTTAGTGCTTGGTGCCTGCTTTTAGTGGAGAAATATTCCGGAATATTTGACTAATTTGGAAAGACAAAACTAAAGTTTCTAATTTTGATGAAACTGCTGCCAAAGTCAAAGACCTCAGAAGATAGTAGTTAAAAGAGAGGTAAACCAAATTGGTACATTTACTAGCGCACAAAGCGGGCAAAAACTGAATTTTTCCGGGGGGTCACTTTAAATGTCATATGATTAAACATATTCCACCTCAACCTACGAAACTCACATCATCTTGAGAATGAATCGCAAGCGAGATTATAATCCAAGTCGCTGGGCACACCATAATAAGAACAAAAAGTAGTCTTCAACTTTGTTATTGTTGATCGACCAGAGCAGCTAATTATTGATTGAGGTTATTGCGCTAGCTAGGAAGAATGGAGTAAAAATGCTATTCCTTCCGGTCTATATTGCACCTACCATATCTGAAAACTTCGCATTTGTAAAGGCAGAAATTAAAGATTCAGCAACAATTAGTTAATCTTAAATTCAATGGAAAATGGATATGGAGAAACACTTGAATGAATGCTTTAATCTATGCGGTGCATGTAGGTACTTCTTTGCCTAAGTCAAATATTTCCCATTCGTATAGTAAGTTAGAGTTTTAAATATCTATTTTCCTGACACGGTTTATGGTTTTATGGCTAAAATGAGTGAAGCGATATATTATTCATATCTATACTATATGAGAAAAATTTATTGGACTATTTGCTTAGCAGAATTCAATTAGAATTATTGAACATATCTCAGTACCTGTCCTCTGTTATATATTCTTTAGATCAGCTTTTTTCCTATAGTTGGTTACAGAATTTACTTTAATCTGTTTCCTGGAAACCTGGGGAATATTTTACCTGCATTAATCCGTAAAGGAATTCTTTTTACAAATGATGCTGGGTCTCTTGGTAAAGAGAAAGTTCAATAAATATATAAATAGAAACAGAGATAGTACAGACGACTAATCCAACGTTAACATAGATACAAACAAAGAAAAACAAAATCAGGAATAAAAAGTATTGAAATAAAATTTCTAAGAAACAGATAAATACAAAAGGCAAAGATAATAACGAAAGCATATGTGTACATACACATGTAATTGTTCGTTGGGTTAAAATAATGCCGAGAAATATTAAGCACAAATTCTGAAGCAACAAGAAAATGAGTGAATTTTGAACTTGTGAGCTTAGCTAACTCGTTGACTTATGACAAAATTAAAAAACGTTTTGTAAGTAGGAATTGGAAGAGAATAAACTGACCTGAAATGTAAACATTTTTGACGAAATGGCGGACATTTCGGTTTTTATATAAAATTACACTATTAGTAAAATAAATTAAGTTAGCAGTATTTTAAATTAAATTGATGATAATAACTGTAGAAAATAGAAAATTGTGGACAACAGAATTAGGAACGAAGTTCTGCAATTTAAGACATATATGTAGATATACCAAAGGACAGTCGATCTCTTACCGAAAATAGTAGACGGTAGAAATAGAAAGAAACTCAGTCAAACCATAAAATACAAAACGCTTTGCAGAAATACCTTTACATAGCAATACAATTTTAACGCCAATTAAGGAAGGTAGTAGACGATGTTGGTGGCAAAGAAGTCCTTGTAACAATGTCCATGGAAACAGTGAATATATTGGACCGTAAATATTTTTTGTCGATAAATGTACATATTTATCTATCAGTATATGAAAGTTACTAATTTATTCCAATAATCTGGAGATTTTAAATCACATATGAACCAGCGCTCATGTTGTCGGAGAAAAAGTTATCGAGCTTTAAAATTTTTATCAGAAACCTCATTTCTCGAGATTAGCGCATTCTTTGTTGTGTCATTGTTTAAAATATTTCTGTCGTAGACCAATTAACGTCTCATCAAGTGACACCAAGGCCATACTATGCACAAAATTCCGTCAGTAACATTTCAAATTACTACTGATAGTCTTGTATGTAGATCAGACCGCAAACTTTTGTAGTTATTGTTTTCCGAATAACTGCATGGAAAAATTGATGAGTGATAGTAAGTTGATACTCAAACCTCATAGCATTTCTATGTGTTTCATTTTGCCTATCAGTGTTGATACTAGGCTAATTGCCCAGAGACGATTATTTAGCGGTATAAACGAGGGCAAACAAGATTAAAAATCAGTTAGTCGGAAATCCAATTCGCAGAACCTGTGCTACTTGCTATTATAGTAGTACCTAGATTTATCTTCTTTAGCTTTTTCTGCAAATACAATTATATTCTATCATTATATTACATGCACATATTATACATATGTATACATATGTATTTATTTCACTACCTGTCAAATTATCAGTCTAACGCTCCCTGTACCACCTCTCGTCTTTCATTAAGCGAAACATGTAATTGCAATTCTATTTCGTCACAATGCCCACATCATTTACATATACATTTGTGTTTTGAAGGATTTAGTCAGAAAAGGAAATGTGTCATCATGACCACACCATATGGGTATACGAGTTTATCACAAACTACGTGCCTACATTTTAAATACAATGCCAATATAGTTGAGGTACTGGCTATTCACAGACATATGAAAATCAAATAATTTAAATTACATATGTATTCCCTATTCATTAAAAGTCAACCGAATTCTTGTGTCCGAGCACGTATTCACTCCAAATAATAAAAGACAATTACATATTTACTGTATGATGCATCATTTGAATCTTAGTACTTTTCCAGTAGCAAAATAATTGTTTCAGTTGGTGTTGAAAGTGTTGAAGCTGAAAGGATGCTTAATAAAGCTTATTACCTCTACAAGATCTGCTTCGTAAGAAATTAGAGTACATATTTCTATAGCTCATACATACATATGTATATGTATATGACGACCAATGTTATAACCAGCGGAGTATAATTATTCTTTTTAAATTAATCGCGGCATTATTATATTTAACGAAAATGTTTTAATTGGTAGTACCATTATAATTTTTTTTATATTTCTGCTAGTACTACCTGTAGTATACATAAAAAAATATCTACTTATGTATGAAGTATACATAAAATAGAGGGTTGTTTAATTTTCTAAACCACTAAAGCATGACTGTCGTGTACAAGTTCCCATCATGCCACGCACCTGCTTCCTTCCAAAGTCTACCTGCGTATCTCCTCCCTTTATCAGTTAACGAAGTTCTAACAATAGCACATGTTTTCCTACGACCACTTACTCAAAACGTAAAATGACTCACATTGTACATTCTCAGGCTCTTGCTTTATTATAATATTCTTAGAAAATGAAGGTATTCTTAATGACACCATCATATCGCATGTGAACCCAAGAGTTCTGGTATGTCGAGATTGATATTAATTTGCAGATCTGTTATAAACTTTAACCTTGAGTATTTTATTTTCTCCTTAAAATATTCCATCCTTGTATGAGAGCTCTTGTATACAGTTATTCTCGAAAGTTTATGTGCGTTGAGCATTTTGATTTAAAGAACTAAAATAAGTCTTTACGTTTGCAAGTTTTTTCACAAGTATGTGTTCTGGAGTAACTAAATATATATGACAAAATTCTGACATTTTGGAATCCCCAGTTTGGCTTTGACTAGTGTAGTCAATCGATTTATTGAATAAATTTACAAATCTGTTCAAATTGTAGTCGGTTTGTTAAACGGGATAAGGAATCTAACTTTGATTCAGTTGCTAAATTAAACATTCTAATGCTGGAAATAGTAGTCTTTCTAGGAGGCCGTTCATCTTCAAAATGCTTACGAAGTAAGGCGAGTATTAGTTTAGCGCAATGAAAAAGTTTCTTGTTGGTACCAAAGCAAGCTTGATGCAATTATCAAATGTAATGTAGTAATATTTATACTTCTTTCTAATTATTAGTAATGATACATTGGGTACTATAGTTCTGGAAACATATGCGCGTTCAGAAACAAGCAAACATAAATTACAATATTGCTAGAGAACTAGGAAATGACCTGACTCAGATGATGGGGACACACGTGCATGTTTCGACTCTAGTGGAATCTCTGAAGGTAGCAACTTTACAAGTCCATGTAGTACCTACTTATTAAATATATGGGTGTAAGACAGTCCTATTAAAAGAAAAAATACGCTATAGAGCATAAATTGACTCACCAATTGACATTGGTAAAACTATGAGTCGTTACATGTTATGTGAACTTAAGTTCGAGTATGATGAAGGTAAGAGAATCTCTTATAGAACATGTTTACCAGCTATTAGAAAACCTGGGGATCACATTGTATTGGTTTCGGAATGTATTTCAGCAAAGAGCCTTAATGATTCTAAGTAGTAGACAACGTAACGCTATTAAAAGAAAAGAATATTATGCTCTAGAGCATAAATTGTGGACAATGAGTGGTGCCAGGTTTTGAGAACTTAAGTTTCAGTATGTCGAAGGTAAGAGCATCTCCTACTAGCTATTAGAAAACCTGGAGCTTGCATTGTATTAGTTTGGAGATGTATTTCTGCAAATGGCCTTAGTGATTCTAGTAGTGTAGAAGTTTTTAGCCCAACCCGCAAAATACGGAATACCAGAAACTATGATATGGCCGTAATAAGCCCAGAACTTTACCAGTACCCTTGACCAAAAATGTTATGAAAGAAGATTGAAAATATGAAGTACATATGTAGTTGTACTAAATTAGTAAATTAGGAGTCTATTCCAAAAGTGGTACTACAAATTATGTATTTAAAATAAGGTGTATAACACTTATGACACACTATGTTTTTTGGGTTTACCTTAGTTGAAACCGACCAATCTTAAATTTGAATCAAGTGGAACTAAAATGTACACTATAAATGCATATGTATAGTCCTGTTTTGGCGTTTTAGGGAGATGCAGTATTTTTCAAGAATCGTGTAAAATAATGAGCTGGTTTCCAAGTAACACACTTGCTGATTTATTCTTAATTTTTTCATCCAAACATATAAATGATGAATTTGTTCTACAAAGTTGGGATATCTTTCCTGAATGTAACTTTGCCTAAAGCCAATTCTTTTTCAAGATTTTTAACTTTATTTTTGTATTTATGACAGAATACGTTAAATGTAAGTACTAACTTGTTTAAAAACTTCTCCGTTGAGGTTACAATCATTGAAATGTTCGACTTACTCACTTAATACTTAACATGTGCATTTGTTAAAATATTATTGAAAAAATGTTAAAAAGGAACTAATTCCATTTTTATTATCTGCCCTTACCTAGGTGTTTACTGATTGTCCCTCCGAGTTACCACCGTCACAATAATTACAACATTTATAGAATGTGCAGACAATTAATATACTTAGTATTAATTTCTTTCAGGTCTTCAGCATCTAGTACGTGCACGCATTTAATCATTCACTCTAAAGCGTGATAATTACTTTTACTAAAATTCGTCTTTTGGTTTTTGAAATTAGTTAAACCATTGCTGTATTGAACTTTATGCATCAATTTACAGTGCAATACGTTTAATATCTTTTGGTTAGTTTTTCTTTTAGCTTAAGAGTATGATTCTTATGTAACAGTAGTACATAACTAAGTTTCTTTAACTAACTACTATTACAGTTCTAATGGCATGCGTCATTTTGCAACTGAATAATAGATTATAAAGTTTTTCTTCTAGTTAGAAGGCCACTCAACAACCAATCTATTGTATATGTTACGTACAGTCCTCTACATTGAAAAAATATAGCAAACGACTTTGTAGATTTCCTTTTTTAATTTCCATTAATTTTGTGAATTTTATTAGTGTAGAATGTATGCAAGCATAATATTGCCACGTAACGGTAACGCTACAATTATTGTACACGATTGAGGAAAAGTATTTCGCGCACGTGTGATGCAGATTTATGCATACAGTAACTATAATTACGCACACATGAATGTAAGTTTTGCGAAGACGGCAAGGATACATGACCGTGAACTTTGGCCCGAATGCATATGGACTCCTACAGTGTTCCGAAACTTGATCCCCCGTCGTGCGAAAAACTAAACAATGCGGTTTACTCGGAATTTTCGAGTGTGGGTGTGTTCCTGGTGCCGTAATCGTTTCGATTTTGACCATTTCGACCGTCTTGTGTTTTGTCTAAAGAAGGAACAAGACGACGGTTACAAAAGATTTACAACATGCACCATTCGACAGGAACCTGTAGCGCTAATGCGTAGGTTCTTCAGAAATATGTATGTCCGTCGCCCAGTATCGATTACGAAACTTTAACGAAATGCTGTTTGCAAAATTCTAAAGTCAAACATGTGTGACATTGAAGCTGCTTTTTATACATTATACATTAACATGTTATATTATCCCTAACTGTACACACCTCTAAGATAGCATCATATGTATGTACATACGTATGTACTGTTCGATGGAATAGTACATATGACGGTTTTCATTTAAAAGGGGAGAGTAAAATACGCGCCAGTGGCACGCGTCAACGGTCGTAAACAGATGTTCTGCTATAAAGTATACAATGATTGGAGGAACTATTATATTCTGCAAAAGTTACACACGTATAACTAATAATGAATTTTGGTTTGTAGCATGCTTAAAAAAGAACTCTAGACCTACTACGGTAAATTATAAAAAGTTTGTGCATAGTATGTATGTAGTATTCACCTATGCAATTCCTTATTGAAAAATAATCCCGCGCCAAATTTCTAACTAAAAATAGCAGATGTATTCAATTTACATTCTTTTTTTTCTATCGCGCAGTCAAATACGTATTTCAATTTTGATTAAATATATGTATAATGCAGTACAACCTGTCCTACCACATAAAGGAAAAGGTATTTTCCATGATTACTTTATCTATAAATATGTTTAAGCTCCCAACCTGCTATAAGAAGGTAAACCTGCCATTAGATATTTCAGTGTTCTACTTAGATTTTATGTAGCGGGTACACATGGATGGAAAATTAATGGACGAGTAAAGCTGATTGCGGCGATATTTATCGAAACCTAAATACAAATATACATATATAAAATCTTTTTTCTTATTAAAAGTTTGGATACATGCGTTTAAGTCCCTTTGGTAGCCATTGCGGTGTTTACCAAATTGTAAAAATGTAGAAATGTATTGGTTTCTAGCAACCATTATACTTATCAACTTCCATTTTACGATTATAGGACTAATTTAATTCATCATTAAATCCATTTTTGAAAGTAGTAATCACGAGAGATATGCCAAAACAGCTGGATATTACTTGACAGTGTTTCTAAAATTTTTCCTTTCTGTCATGCATAAGTAATGAAACCCTTCTTGAACGATTTCTTGTGTATTTTATGTAGACCAGGTTCTATAGTTTTTAGTACAAATCAGAGAAAAAGTCCCTTACATCTCCATCATATATGAGATAAAGAGTTCACTTTCCACCTGAACTATTACTCGCAAGGAAAAATCGTATTTAGCAGCCAAATTTGCCTCCGTTAATTTAAACAGTATTTTCAGCTTATATTGATACATTTCTAGAGTTTTGCGTAAAATTCTCCAAACCGTGATATGCGGCACTTGCAATCGTTTAAATAACGCATTGGTACTGCTGGTCATCGTGGATTATTTCTGGCTATTTCCTGATTTCTTGAAGAACCTCTGCATGTTAGACATCATTAATTCTTGGTCTTCCTGATTTAGGTAGGCCCTGTTCTTTCAAATTTTTGTATCAAATTGCAGTACGCTTCCATTTGATGAGATTATTAGCTTAATGTGTTAAAAAGTTATAATAATTAAAATATATCCTTTGTTTACTACCAGTCCGCATTGCCTTCTCCTTTAAAAGTCTCTCTTATTTCTTCTTTACTTGGTTAATCTGTAGCCACTCTAGTTCAGGAATTAAGCGTGCTATGATTTTGCTGAAGATTCTGTAATGTTATGTGCGGAGTCATACTGAGCCTATCGCTGTGTTGTCGGTTGACGTTACTCGGATTCAGCATTATTTCTAGTAGTTCCTGTATTAAGCTCTAATTGTATTATAGATCTCTGTTTAATAGAATATTAGCCTTAATAAATAATAAACTATTGAGCTAAAATAGGCTCGGATAGATTAATTTAGCTATTTGAAGTGTTAAATGTTATTGTACAATAAGTAATGTATTTTGTTATTGTAATATGTTCTTGCTAATCATTCTTTTGTCAGTTGAAGAATTAGTGAATCGGTTTCGGGTCACTAACGTCCAATACATATGTTTTCTTTTACCATAAATTTACCTGGACAATTCAAATTATTTATTTCATATTGCAGAGTCGTGTCTGAGATTTTAATACTATCATAATTTATGCGAATCCCTGTTGTGAACCAATTATTACAGTTATGCAGATTCTTCAGTAGATTCTCGAGAAGTATCTGGTCGACTTTCGTTAATTTTGCCTTCAATCCTGTTTCTTGTATATCTGATGTAATTTTTCCTCAATGATATTTAAGTTCGAATAAGCTTTCGATATGTAATGGGAATAACCGTTCTATAACCGCTCTATTTTCGTGGTTGCATTTAACAGTATAGTGATGTTCTTTTTCTCTGACATTGTCTTTAGTTTATTTGTTATTTGAGCTGTGCAGTGTAGATAAATGTGTATACCTTCAGGTTGGACATTTTTGTTAGTCTAAATGCCCGTCTCTTTAAAGCACGTCTTTTATTTTGTTGCTTTTCTCGACTACTGGAGCGGTCATCAACATATCGGTAGACGAAATATTGGAGATCATGAAACAATTAGTATCAGAGTTACAAGAACTATGATGATTCGAAGACGATCGGATAAACTTTAGCTGAACCTAAGCTACCATTTGCGTGATAAGGCGGCATGAACGCAAAACAGTAGATAGCGTCTGCAATCATGTTTTAGCATGTCAAGGAATTCCACAGTACAATATAGTATATCATATCGAAAACCGTAAGAGATAGGGAATGACAGTGAGTCCAAAGAACAAAAACTGCTCCGCAAAATGACTAGAAAAAAAGGGACACTTCAAAGGCGGAAGAAGAGGACAACCAATTGTGATCATCGACGCTGAAAGAAAAGCACAATTTTGAACACTACGAAAGGAGGATGGAGGACCATTGAAGACACCAGAAATGCTATTTCTAAAACAATAGTTGACAAAACTGATTTAAATGTGGAATGAAATTAAAATTATATTGTCATTTACCTAACCAAAAAACAATTGCAAACTTGGAAAAGTCATAGATAAAATGTCTTTGGTTCCCATGTTAAGCAACCTTAATTATAAACAGAAAACAATGTAAGCTTTACTCTAAGATTAAATTTTCAGCTACCTAGTATGTACATATATATAGAAATGTTATGACGAATCTGGTTGCTGCTTAAGCAAATACTGTATTGGAAAAGCATCACACAGTAGTTATACAGAAGATTGCAGTGTCAATCTGTATTCACATTTTTTTCTTACTTAAAGCGCAGGAAATGTGTAATGACTTTTACTGCTACGTATTGTGGACTTCCTTTCATTTATCAATTTACACAAAAAGTTGCCAACCTTTAACTCTTTCTTATCTGTAAGTACAGCTGACATGGAATACGTAATCGGTTGTTAATACAATTCTAGCAGTGGTTAACACATACATGCTGAACATATTTACGTATTTTCAATTTCAGCTGCAATTATTAACAGTATGCATTGAGTTTTGCGATCAACTGTAGGTTTTATCTGAATTTTGCCGTCACTGTTGGAATATTCTACTAGGAGCAGGCGAGGTGAATACTATGATGATTCATTGTATACGTTAGGTAAAGAACGTTTAAAGTAACTTACCTAGTATACATACATATATAATTTGATTCAGAAAAGAAATAATAACAGTGATTATATTTTGCGAGCGTTATTATAGCATTTGGGAATTGATGCTATTTGCAGATGAGATATTTGTGACGCAAACATAAACATAATACGTATAAATATTTCTTTTTTTATTACCATATCAAAGTTTTGTCAGAGTAGTAAAATTCTTTCATTATGTATTTTCTCAGTTTTCGACTACATTTCGTATTTCACAGTGGATGTTAGTTATAGATACATACATTTGGATAGTAGTAGAAATGTTTGAGTTACCGATTTTATTACACTTTTTATTCCCCTGAATTAATACTGCGTATTAAACTTTTTCGAACTCTACCGGGACTTTTATGAATGTAATAAACCATTATATATGTAAATATTTAAACTATTGGACTTTGGTAATTGGGGTTGTAGAAGATTCCGTTGGCGTTAGATGTCTAGTACTTCGTATAACTTTCTTTTATAATTGAATATAAATTCTTATTAGAATACGATAGCACTTATAAACTTTAAAAACGAATCAAATTGACCAACAGGACAATTTTTAAGTGGATATATCGCAAGATTTTCCTTAGTATAATTGAATATTTATTTAATGTGGATATTATATGTATATTACCATTTATGAATATCCCACTGTAATTAAAACGATTATTTTTTTAATATTAATAACGGGTTTATTTATTGAAACGAATTTGATATTTTTTTTAGATAAACATATTTAAGTATATAAGACAATGAAAAGAAATCTAAATTGAACCTTATATTGAAATAGGCAAACACTCAAATTTTCGTTAGAAAGGTGTATAAACTTATTAGATTTATATTATGGAAGCTGTAAATTTTATTAATTTTTTTACATAAACTTCAAACTTTCTTCAATGATACCACGTGCTTACAGATAATGGTACGCACTTGACAATACGAAACGCAAAGATCAACATTCTTCTATTGATGCAAATTCCACTGATTGCTGTAATCCGATACATAGTCAAAGTGCCACAGATATTTACCAGATATATATTTCATACGCAGGATGCTAGGATTGCAGCATCCGCCCAACACCTCTCAGATCATGTTACTGACATGTGAAAAATGAAAGCGTATTATAAATTACACCACTTGACCAAAAACAGGAGACACACACAACAATCGGAACAGCATTTCCGTCCATTTTGCGTGCTACATTCACATACGCCGATATTTATGTCACAAAATTGCGAGTGATTAGAGTCAGAATGAGAATGATAGTTAAGTGTAATTGTATGTTGACCAAATAGATTAGAGTAAAGATAGATGATGTTTGAATGGTTGCAAAATGTAAATGTTACAAATTAATAGTTCCTTCTATTAGATACATTTTCATCCAAAAAAATTATGAATAATATGGAATACAAATAGTGGAATACATTACAAAATATTTTTACGGCATTTATGTTAGTGTTTGTTACTAATTCTAGACATGGCTAATTACTGATTACAATGCATGACTAATTAATACCGTGAGAGCAGTATTACGTGTACTATTATGAATGTAAGCATGTAGCCTTCAAATAAGGTTAAATTTTGGACACAACAAGGAAATATTAACTTTGTAAATAAAACAAAAGTTTCGTATCGGTATCGGCTGCAGGGTGATTCCAACAATAGACCCTGCGCGCCTCTTATAGCCATTTTTTTGTGTTTGTATCAATATAGAATATCTTTTAATTTGCCGTTTAATAATGTTTATTAAGATGTAAATGTGCTATAGAAGAGAAGATTTTTTAGAAGCAGTTTTTGATTAAATCTTATACAGCCTACATTTACTACCTTATGTATGATGTATATCTATTATTTCTATAGCTATTCTAAATTTTAAGTAATCCATAAACCCAAAAACGATTTGGCTTCTGCTTACTTATAAGTCTTAATATAAATATGTATAAGTGTCGACTCTAATCTGGCTTGGAACTGCAGCAGGGCCTTCAAAAACGTGGCTTTCCAAAGGAAGTTAACTATGGCCTTGGTTTCCAGTCGCAAGGTCGCGAAGGGAAATAAGGCAGCAGGCGATCTGGCTAGACAAGATTCGTCAAGGTCATTCGTTGGGGCTGGCTCATCCTTCGACGCCACCAAATCCCAAATCTGAAAGTCTATCAACGAATGGATATAAAACAAGTTCAGGGAATTGTGGCAAAGATCACCAGGGCAAAGACAGGATAAGTAGTTTCTAAAAGAACAGAAGCCTGAATTTACTAGATATCTACTGAGTAAAGACAGGAAGACTGACAAAATAATAGTAGATCTGCTGTGGACTTAAGAAGAATATGCATAACATAGGTTTAGCGGAAGATGCTATTTGCAAATTCTGCAGAGAGGAGGAAGAAACCGTAATTCATGCCGTGCGCCATTGCAAGGGCCTGGCGAGGACAAAGTTTCTAGTACTGGGCATAGAAGTCTCCAGAGCACATAGCTACATTAAGGAACTGCTGTGAAAGACAATAGCCCTCATAGAGAGGCCAATGTTAGCGGGCGCATTCTACTATTAAGCGGGGTTGAAATAGTTGCCGGAAAGGAATTCGTGGGCCCACCCCAACCCTAATATGATATAATATATTAGATGCTCAGACTAAGTTTTCTCGCGTTATGTTAGAAAGTTTTATTGAGAGACTCCTCTAGAGTGACAGTATTTCTATTTTTAGTTTATTATTTAGTTTTTCTACCTTCTTATGCAGGTGCCTTACGTCTTGCAAAATAGAGAAAAGCCACAATAACTCGAAAAACTTTTTCATTTTTCACTAAATCGCAAAAAAATGAAGCAACTACTGCTCTTTAACAAAGCTTCCAAATTTACTAATATCAAATACTCTAATATTACTACTATTGTGTTAACTTGCTATAAAGAATTCGCCCAATTTGGTTTCTACTTACAACTAAATAATCTTGTCAATGTAAATTCTTCACTTTTAAATCCAATTTCTCTTCATTGTCATAGCTTTGCTGATTAGTCTGATAAGGTACAAAGTTGCGAGTTGTTCTACTGCCCTTTTGCTTACCAAATTAGTTAATTCCTTATTTTTGAATACATTTTTTATGTGATATAGTCCTGACTTACTCTCTTACAAACGTACCGAATGGCCTGTTTGGTCAGTATCATGATGTACCACTTGCAAGGTAGATTTACCGGAATGTATCTCTAACCACTACAACCACCTCTGTCAAAATTTTTTCTTAATAAATAAATTAGTGATCAAGATTCTCTTCAGATTGCCACAGAATAGCCAGAAACAAGGAATTGGCCCTTAAAATAAGCTTTCTAAGGGAAACGGCGAAGGTGCGTAGAGCACATTCAGAGCAACAGTGTTACTTTACGACCAGCTAATGTATATATTCGAATAGCAAACAGTTACATTCGCAGAAACACAATAAACCTTTCTTTATATTTTTATGGTATTGTATAGTCTAGCAGTTGAAGTAGGTATAGTTGTTTTATTACACTTTTACCCGTAGTGCCCTTCGATGGGCCAACCCAGGTGATCTCATACGTATTATTGTATTTTGCAATCGATAGATATGTTTAGCAGAAAAGCAAATTATATTTACTAATTTGTCGTGGCTTTGTAAAATTATGTTTTAAATAAGTTTGCGTCACTAAACTTACTTTAGAGATTCATATAATCTTTTAGCAAAAGAATTGACAAAAACCTATATTTTATTGTTCTAACGTTCACTGCTTACGTCTTATAGAAATAAATATTTCACTTGTACCACGTTTTCTGCAGACATTAATACTCTCCAAAATAAATTAAGAAATGTTTGCCTCTGTCCAATCGCTTATGCTAATTGAGTCCGGAAACATATCTATTGCCGTCGCCATTGTTGCTTCGCCTCCATAATATACTTCAAAGATCTATGAGGTGGATTTGCATAATCCAAAGCAGCTGGCAGTAGAGCTAGGATACAGAATAGATATTGAACACGTAATTACATAAAAACTGCGGCTAGTCAATTAATAGTTGTCTGCAATCGCTAAAGAAAAGTGCAACTGTACTTAGGACGCTAGAAATAATGCATACAGTTTGTGCATCACTGCATTAAAGCTGTACTCGCTGTAGGAACCCACTAAGAAATTTGAAAATTTTGCCCAAAGAAATAAAAATGGTAACTCACATGATTTGTAGTTCATAACCATGAAACCTGCGTAGTGGATCTGACATTTGTATACTATGCACTTTTCTATTACAGAGGTAGGTACCTACTAAATACGCATAGATTTGCAAATGAGTGGAAGTAAAATAATTTAGTGTTATCAATAATTATTTTTCAATCTCTTCGTGTCTTTTAGTTTTCAATGTAGTTTAGTATTCATATACATATGTACTGAATAGTCTATGAAAATAGAAGAGGTTAAAGCTAATGGCATGGAAACCTAAGTTCCAAAAAATGATTACTTTATGCCCACGCAGTAACAAGAAAAAAATATTTTTCAATCTCAGTTCGGCCCTGTTGTTCGAGTGCAACACATAAATGGATGGGGAACACAGGCAGAACGTTGTCATTCACAGGCATTCGTTGTATTATGTGTACATTATGGCAAGTTATATGAATATTGAGTACATAGACATAATTTTAATCTACGGAGAAACAGGATAAAATCTTTTACTGCACGTCAGACAATGATTTTCCTCGACGGGTTACCTGTTGTGAATGGTTTCGTCAAATAGAAACTCGTCTTCCAAATCCTCGATCCGTGATCCTGTTTATCGATGAATACTGCTTTACAAAAAATGGTGTGCTGAACTACCATAATATTTATCACTGGGCTGATAAAAACCCACAAGATATCCATTAGAGTTCATCCCAACATAGGACATCAATAAATGTATGGGTCGGAATATTGGACGAAAAATTAAATGCGGTAGATCATTTAAAGTGTCTGCAAAATACGTTAGATGATTACTTGGACGACATACCACTACATGTACGACGGCAAATCTAGTTCATGCACGATGGGGCAGCTCCACACATTGCCCGACTTGTATTATTAAACCAGGCATTTGCACATTGGATAAGCCGAGAAGGAACGATTCTGTGGCCAGCACAAAGTCCCGATTCGACTTTTCTCCTGTGAGGATACATGAAAAACTTTGTTTATGATCGTCGATGGGAAATTTTAGACGTCGAGACTCTTCGAGACAGTGTTGTCACAGCGGCCCAGCTTATCATAAGTTTTGCCGTCGCACAGAAGCGTGCGTCCCGAGCTCGTGGTAGAAATTACTATTAAGTTTTTGTCCTGTTTCTTATCAAAGAGTCCCCTTCAAGACTATCACGAATTACTTGAAAAGAAAAAACTATTAACTACGAATGCGATCTCAAATAGTAAATTATTAATTACCAGATCATTTGGTAATAATATGTCGTTGTACTTTAGTATTACCTGATTCCTACAAAAAAAAAACAGGTTGAAGTGAATAAAATCTGTAGTCACCTTGTTATAAATAGAATATTTATGAAAAGGCCACATGTGAAATTCATAGAGCAGTAAAGCTGCTTTGTAAACAAATGCATTCATAGAGTACAATAAGCGTTTATTTACATACCATTCAACTTGATAAAAAATATCTGCTTATGTCTATTAGAAATTTTTGCAGCGTCCCTTTTTTTCTTGTACACACGTTTCAGGCTCGGATTCAACAATTAAATATAATATTAAAGGAAAACTTATTTTAATATATGATCGTATTATTTTTGATTTACCTTTCTTGTGATATTAGTTTTATACTGTTCATTTTTCCGGCACTATTCATTTGACACCCCGTATATACGTTGGAATATATGCTCTGATTTGCATTTTAGATCTATGAATATTTTACAATCAATATATCACTACCAATAAAACGTGTATGGATCTTGGATCTTAAGCCAAGAATTTTCTAATAGATATCAGTAGTACTGTAAACCGTTGGATGAACTTTGTTTAATGTAGTGTTGACATCTTTCCAACAACAACAGAGTTGTTAAGAAGATACAGGTTGATCATAGATTCACAAACATTATTCACAAACTTCAGATATAACGGTAGTAATTTCTATAATATTGCCAGACTATAATGAAAAACTCAAAAATTATC
>SMLS01066481.1:0-29444 GCA_004785975.1 Popillia japonica
ATGATACGAATAGAAGATTAAGATAATACTTTGACTAAGAATAGATATTTGTAAAGGCATTAAATAACGGGAAATTCCAGAATGATAATTACAAATTTTAGAGAATGAATTGATTCTAATATTACAATAAGTATATAAAATAATAAGAAAGATAATAGACATATATGTACATACCTATATATGTCTGTGTATGTTACTCATATACATATATAGGGTCACATATACAGGGTCCTGCAGCTGAACTCCGGTCTTTGATTGCTCATTTGCTATCCAAGTGAAACGTTTTTCTGAAATACACGATGAAACTAGATATTAAGGAGTATATCTTAAAATTATTTTGGCTTATACAGGGTGTTCGGAAAACAATGGGCATAATCACATATATATTTTTTAAATAGAACATTGTGTATATTTTTGCATTTTTGGATGTCACCGGCTATTGTCTATACGTACTTATTTTATTTTTTTATTTGATGCGCTTGTTTAGTGGAAATTAATATTTTTGTTAAAAAATCGATATTTACATAGCCCCATTAAAAAAATCAGTACTGCCACAAATGTGATGTTTACGATAATAGGTACGTATAGACAATAGTCAGTGTCATCTAAAAATGCAAAAATATACACAATGTTCTATTTAAAAAAAAATGTGATTATGCCGATTATTTTTTGAACACCCTGTATAATCCAAAATAATTTTGAGACATACTCCTTAATGTCTAGTTTCACAGTGTGTGTCAGAAAATCGTGTCACTTGAATAGCAAATGAGCAATCAAAGACCGGTGTTCAGTTGCAGGACCCTGTATACATATAAAATAGATTGATCGTAAACACATACTAAAAGAAGTCAATAAATTAATTGATTAAACATCTTATCTTGTAAGTTATATACTTTAATATTTATTGCACACATTATAAAACTATATTTGTTACTAGTCAGCATTTGTAGCAATCTTTACCAACTAATAACTTTTTTAATACCTCTGTAAATGATGGTCCGTTAAGGAATGTATAAAAACGAAGAATTCGAATATACAGTTATTATTACTTTGACTGTAGACAAGAAGAATTGTTGTCTTCCATTTATTTTAGTAGCCCATGATAAAAACACATTTGTGTCTGCAAAAAAAAACAATGGAAAGATTCGAGAGATACAGAAAATATAAATTTAGTACGGCTTTGAATCCCGATATGACTACAATGAGTTTTGATAACTTGCATGCCAGCATTAATGGCGAAGAAATCACAAATGTGCGAATTATACATTACAGGAATGAAAATTTTCTAATTATAAAAAGATACGGCCGGCGGTTCAAGTGTTTTTGCCGTTACAATGTTCCTACAACAAACCAGAGTATACAGGGTGTCCGCGATATACAAAGCATCCTTTTAAGGGATGATAGCTACAACGATTTAGAAACAAAAACATATAATACACCTTGGGTCTATCTGTAAGCGTAAACGAGAAAAAAAATTATTTCTAAAAAACCTTATTTGGTCAAACTGTACAAGAAAACTCATCCATATTGCTTCTTAAATAACCAAAAAACCATATCAAAAATTTAGGGTTGAAAATACCTGAAAACAACGATGAAAACGAATTATTTCATACTTTGAAATTGAAGCGTGGTGTCATTTCTCTTCCATCACACTGTACTCGTATTCAATAGAATGGCAGATGCGAGCCAAACATCATCTGTTTATACGACCTTGAACTTGTATCGTACGAAGTCAATGGCCATATGTTTTAAAATAAACGTACCTTTGCGTTTTTTTTAATAATGTTATGACAATAAAATCGATGTTACGTTGAAGTTAGAGTGAAAAGGGCGTATTTAATAGCAGCTTCCGATCGGTAAATGAAAATTTAAGTTGAGGGAAAGTCGCATTGAACGAAACAATGTAATTATTGCAATTATGTTATGGCGTTTTAAGCTCTCTCGTAAAGGCTACTACAAAATTGAGTTCTTTTCTTTTATTTGTGATAAATTGGTGGTCCTAAAAAGGGCCATTTTGAGAGACACGAGAAAATGTATTACAGGAAGGGCTCGATGTGTTGCAACACACGCCTGTAATCGTCAGGTAAATCTTGCATCAGCTGTCGGTGTACAGTAAGCATCGAAGTTTGTGACATGAGAAATAATTTTTTTTCTCGTTTACGCTTACAGATAGACCCAAGGTGTATTATATGTTTTTGGTTCTAAATCGTTGTAGCTATCATCCCTTAAAAGCATGCTTTGTATTTCGCGGACAGCCTGTATACATTCGAGTATATTAGATCAAGTGCTCATATAGCACCGCGATAATACCGAAGAACATGTGATATTCTTTAGTACGCCTGAACAAAGGCAATTATTTTTAAACGAAATAGAAAGGTATGTGTTTATAGATAATTATTAAGTTGGTGCTTATTATAATATAACCTGTTACAGTAATGATTCCTCCAGCTCAAGTGTGGAATCCGCAGATTCTGGGACTTTATCAAATTAATTTTTTTTTTAATTCTCAATTCTATTTTAATTTATTCTTAGTTATATTTTAATTATATTTGTTTTATTGAGTAATAAATATTTATTTAAAAAATCCTATGATATTATTGATATAAATGAGTTTTACAATTAAAAAAAGTCATCAATACTTTTACAAGATAAATCAAAAATTTTTGAAGGAGGTGAAATACATGGTGGTTTTATAAATTTTTAAGCGATAAGTCGTTAACATTAGAAATTCCTGGTCAGCCCCCAATTCCTTTAAAGAAAGCATTATCTCAAAAAAAAATAAAGACATAATAGAAAAAATATTAGAGTAATTATGAATATGAACAATAAAGAGGATTCAGATTGTGACGATGATATACCATTGTTATGTTTTTATAAAAGCAAACAAGTTGAAGTTATTAATCCAACAGAAGAAATTAAAAAATTATTAAATATACATGATCCTAGATTATTTGAAACATAATCATAAACGATTTACCTCTGACGTTAAATACCAAACATATAAAAATAACAAATACCACCAACCACAATTTAAATCATTAGAATTTTGAAATTTATAATTATTATGACAGTAATCAGATACTATTCTTTCTCCAATTGTAATATTTTTATGATTATATAGTAATTCAAATAATTTTTTGTGATTATTTTCAAAATTTGTATCAATCATTTATTGCGATGAAATTATAACCATATGGAACACAGTATTAATATTATCAATTAAAATTCTTTTATCATCATACAGAGCTTTCATTTAGAATCGAAATCCACGTAATCTCTGACGTAAGATGACGTAAATAATATGTTGGCAAAACAAGAAATATCCCTAAGCTATCTAACCGGCCTAACCTTGAAAATTTAAAACGCAGAGTAAATATTTGTTTAGATAACAACTGAAACTACTTTCAACATTTGTTATAACTATTTTTTCATTAGTTGTGATTATTTACAAATTAAAGCTAACCTGTAAAATTTTAATTGTCAATATATGTAAATAAAGTTCTGGAGGAAATTTATTTTTAACAATATGTACTGCCATACTGTTAAATAGGCTGCATATCTAAAAGAGGTCACGTGGGTTTCGGTATTAATGAAAGCCCTTTATGCGATGGTGTAGTCTTTGTTTCTGTTGTTATTTCATTATTAAATAAGCAATCTTTATACATTTGAAATTTTAATTTTTCAATATTATAGTTTTTTATTCCCTTACATATTTTTTTTCTTTTGATACTATTTCATTATCTTTCATAAAATCATATCTAAATGCATACATGATCATAGACCAACAAATTCTCTAATCGGTTTTCCTTTGTATTCGTCTTTAAATAAACCAGGTACTTTATTATTTTCTTTAGGCATCCAATCAATTGTGTAATTATCTGTATCAAAATGTTGTATATTTTCTTTTATATCTTTATAAATATCATCAGTTTCAACATATATAATAAGTGAGTCAGTATCTGTTCCTAATAGTTTACTTCTATCATCGTATTGATTTTGGTATGTTATTTAGTAATTTAGATAATTCTAGTACAACAAAACCACCATAACTTGGTTTATTTAGTTTTACTTTTGTTTTATTTTTATACAAAAGTACATTATTTTCATCTATTATCCTTCTCGTTTCATATTCTTTGTTTGCTAAATTTTTCAAAATCATTTGCTTTTTGTCTTAATTTTGTATTTAATTCAATGTATGGTTTTAGTCATTTCTTTTGTCTAAATGATATTACATTTTTAACGTTCTTTAAGATTATTCCTTGATAAATATACTCTTTTAACATTTGGTAATCAATAATATAATCTGCTTTTGATTTCAATGTATTTATTAATTTTGTTCCATTATTGATACTCTGCATAATTGTATGGTATACTTATTTATTTAACCCTATACAAGTAAGTTAGAAGGATAAGCTTAAAAAGACAAAAGCGAAAGGAGCGGTTTTACAACTGTATACATCGTCAAGTAAGTTTTATAGATGTTGGTTTTACGGATTCCTCAGATGTAATTCACACTACTTTCGAGAGTAATAACTTCGCTTAAAAGTTCTGGAGCTACGAATTAAATTTTGGACTCATTAAATGTATTGCAACTTCTTAACAGTACCTAGTCTTGTATGTACTTTTAAATGTTAGCTGAAATCTCACTCGCATATATCTGAGAATGACCGTAATGTACGAGAATTCAAAACAGGTTGAGAATATCATTTTCTACTCTCTCGTTCAGTTTAGTCACTGTATAGTATGTATCAATCCTCTCACATACATACTACATACATACAAATACATGTTTAATGTGTGTATATCAAGCTTAATATCTAGGTACTTTTATTTGCGGGAATCTGTATAATGGGGTTAACATAAAATAAGGAATATATTTGACATTGTTTCTTTTATTTAAAAAATTTAATTAATAACAAAAAGAAAGGAAATCTAACTGCTTAAGGAATGGAATTTAGTATGCCCAAAACCGGTGACGGCAACTGCTCAATATGATCTCCATTTTGTTTTTGTAAGATTACCAACCCTTCTTACAAATTCTACACAGTATTCCGTAACATTTCTGGTAGGATTGCACCAATTTGCTTGGTAATATTGTCCTTTAATTCTTATAGGGTTGTTGGTGGGCTTTTAAATAGTGAACATTTTAAATAACCTCACAACCAGTAATCCTCCGGATTAAGATCAGGTGATCTTGGTGGCCATAAATTTGCAAAATGTCTGCTTAACGCAAAATCCTCCTTTGCCTCCTTTAATTCAAACAACATGTTCAGTTTATATAGAGACATCGTTTTTTCATTTCCCATAGATACTGTAGAATCCCATTCCTTTTGTTTATTTTTTGTTATTAACTTAATTTGTTAAAAAGTCCTAATTTAAAATATATCCCTTACTTTATGATAACCTTGTAAAAGTATTTTAATTTCAATCTAGGTCATTGCATTGGGATTTTACTTGTGTTAGTATTGAATATTTTAGAATAAAATTAAACGTGACAATGCAAAGTATTTTCGTTCGAAGTTTACGGAAGCCAGAGACAGCATTACTAATTCCCACTCCATTACATTCAGAAATTATTATGTAAATCCTCATCCTAATATTTTGGGTCTGCATGATTTAAAAAATTCTTCTGTTATATTCTGTGTAGGAGTTTTATGTGTGTTGAGATTAACTATTAGATTGTTTATCCTGTGTAAACTACCTATTTCGTTCGGTTTTAGCATCGAACTCTATATACTACTATTTGTATAATGGGAATAGCATCTAATTGGTGAGTGAGGCCAGATGAAAAGTATGCAACCCACCGTAGTTAGGAATTTTTTATTTTTTTTATTTTATAATTATTATTATTACATACATACAAATAAATAAAAAAAAATCTATTCAAGAATCTGTGAAATGCCAAATTGTTCAACAGATTACATAGGGAATTCTGTACTTAACATAACTTGCTACAATAACGTTCAGGAAGTTCTTTAATCGTAACATGAGTAACAATATTATGTTAAAAGCTGTCTACGTATTTTGAAACAGTTGCTCTAATTTATTGCTAAATCTCCGTCAATCTTGATTTAGGGATTTTCATTGAGTGTGCGAATAATTAGGTCACTTTCTTCTGCCGCGGTAAGCTGAAACTAAAATGTAAATTCGTGTTTGTCGATAAGATTGGTGTTACTTTCGAGGTTAATTTCGTTTAACAGACTAGCGACGCACTTAACTTGGAAAACCAAGGGCGACCCATGTATGCGATAAATTATTAATGGTTTGGACATAATCCAATTAGATTGTCTAAGTTAATGTGTGAAGGGTCTAAAATATAGAGGGCTAATGGCAGGTAAATTAATAGGATTAATTGAATTTAGATAGCTAGTATAGTTATCGAAAAATTAGGAGTGGATAATTTCTTGATAAAAAGTATTCAGGTTATCGTATTTAAAGAAATATATTTGTTTCATTATGATATCGCTGATGTCATTATCTGTCAAAAGGTCGTATCACTTCATAATTTTTTAATTAAACATTCATAATAAAGTACTCTTAAATGTATTGGTTGCGGCCGGTGTTGGTGGTACCTACTGCAATTACTTTTATGGAGTCCTATTTATTCGATCGTTCACAAGTTTTGTTGGGTACTAACTATTCTTCATTATTACCTATCTGTAAGTCATGGTGTGCCACAGGTAGCCATTTTGAGTCCGCCACTCTTTTCTTTGTACACTTCCGGATTGTCGCTGTCATTCAACGCTCTTCACCATTGTGTACTAGCTCATTGTGCACAACCTGTTTTAAACGACCCCACAGATAAAAGTCCATTATTGTAAGATCGGGACTTCTTGGTGGCCATCTATTCTTATCCAGTTATCATGGAGCTCTGTATTGAGCCACTGGCGAACAATGCCGGCACATTGAGCAGGGCACCCATCGTGCTTGTAAATCATTTCCATTCTGTAGTTTAACGGCAATTCATCCAGTTCATTAGTAAAAAAAAAAAATGCAACATTTCCGAATATAAATTACGGTTTAAATTTTGATCAAAGAAATATGGGCCAATAATGCTATCATACGAAACCGCACACCATACATTTACTTTTTTAAAATATTGTCTGTGAAAATTAATTCTAAAGTTTGCATTCGTCTCACTTCAGTATCGGCAATATTGTGACGAAACGACTCTGTTAGTTGATAAGGTTGGTTCATCGGAGAACATATTTCGTTTATGAAAATTGGAATCTTACAAAACTTTGTAGCCCATTTCTAAACAAAAATCCAAAGGTTTGGTTTCATAACCATTTTCTAAAGTTTGCCTAAATTGCGGTTTAAATGGTAAAATTTTGTTTTTCTTAAATATTCTTTGTAAATGAGATTTACGTATCCCTGTCACTCCTTCTTAAAGACAACTTTGAAGCTTCTCTTGCGGAATGAACGGCGAGAACTAAAGCAGCATCGTCTTCATCGAACAATTTCTTTGACTTCTTAAAGTTTAAAACCGAGCCTGTTTTAAGGAATTTGGTCATCATGTTTTTTGCTCAGGAATTTGAAATGTTACTTTCCGGATTAACGAAGATTTAATTTGCGGTTATAGTTATTAGATATGTCAACTGCTGTTAGTTGTCTTTTTCAATGAAATCAGCCCACTAGAGTTACTTCTAGTCCAAATTTTGAAGAAAAATTATATTATCTCGAGAACCGTTCGAGTTAAATAAAAAATAATTTGTGTTTTGGGAGTTTGGAAAAAAGCAGAGTAAATCATCAAGAGTGAAATTTTCACTCAACTCAAAAATCTTTTTTTTTCCTCTTTTTATTTATTTATTTATATATATATAACGATGCGGACTCTATACATATTCGTCTTCATCCCTCCTCTTCAGCTTGGGAACTTCAGTCTCAGGCTAATGGTATGTAGGGACTCTTGCTTTCTTTTGTGTTGTCGACTCCGGTTATAGTAATTGTGATTCTTTATTTATTGGATTGATTTTTTTCTTAGTAGTAATTTAATTTATTGTTTAAAGAGTTTGTAAGAAGATTTTTTTATTTCTTTTGGTATTTTGATGTAGGTATTTATTGCTGGTGTTGTTAAAGATTGTGCGTATGTTTGGTGTACGTATTTTTTAGTTCTTATATGTGAGATTCGTCTAGTTTTGTAGTTGTGTATATTGTCCTTATTTGTAATCTTAGTTTAATTGTATTGTTTTCAATTCTGTGGTGAGTAAGTATATTATTTAGATCTATTAGCTGTTGGCATTTTGTAGTTCATGTTTTTGTTGTCATTGCAGTTGTGCTACATTCTTTTTCTATGTGTTTCCGAAGATGTTGATTAGGTAGGTGTTTGTTGATGATGAAAAGCGCGTGATATATAGATTTTTTATATGTGTCTGGGATCATGCGGTCTATTTTGTTCATTGCAGCAATGGTGCTGGCGTTGCATTCTATTTTTTTGTGTGTCTATCTCATTTCATGGTGTTCTGGATTGTCTGGCCTAAATATATTGTTTCTTTCACAGTTTTTGATTTTTTATTTTAATTTGATAATTTAATTTTATTGTAATTTTTTGTTTTTGCTTTCTATTGCTATAAGTATATCATATATTCAGTTTTCTTTTCATTTATGGTAAGCAGGTTGTTGAAACACCATTCTTTTAGTGTTTGCATTCATTTATATTTTGTTCCATATGTTTAGTATTATTGCTGGAGTATAGATAGATAGGTAGATAGATCTTTATTAACTGAGAGACAGTAGTACCGTATAAGTTTCGTCAAGCATTACATTATACAAATGCGCATATTAATTGTATATATAGTATATATACATATAGTATGCATGTATCATCTGCGTATGCGTATAAATTTCCATTAAATGTCTGCTCTAAGAGGTCACAGGGTGTACAGAATTGGGGGTAAATTTCCGCCTTGTGGTATTCCAAAACCGGCATACATTGCAGTTCTCGTAATACCATTTATTCTTGTCATTTGTTTTCTGTTGTGTATGTATGTTTTCATTATGTTCAGCTCTTTATTCTGAAATGCATATAATTGTAGTTTTTCTATTAATTTCTTTTTTGAAATCGTATCGAAGGCCTTTTTCATGTCTATGAAAACCACGACAACTGTTTTTTTTGTCCAATTCATTCTTTAGGCGTTAGTCGGATCGTATGCCGCAGACAGTGTACTAGATCTTGGCTGAAACGCGTACTGTCCATAATTTATCATATTGTGTGCTTGTGTATGTTCTACTAAAAGTATGTTGTTAAAGTTGATCTTGGAACATACGGTATACACACTCACAAAAAATTAAACACTCAATATAAAGTCGATTCGTTTCAATAGCGAAGCTGTTATTATTGGGACAATATCAATGGTTGGAAAAAATGATGTGCGGTAGTAAATTTTTATGTATTAAAACATCAACAACCACAATTTCGTCATTAAAATATCGCGTTATGCGGATGTTTAAATTATTAACAAAATTTGACTCTATTCTAGTAAGGAAATAACACCAAATATTTTATTTTTAATGCAATAAAGAGGTCTGATAAATAAAATAGTAAATCTTATTCGGCAACGTCGTTGTAATTGCTAAACGTTATTAGCTCTGCTTTTATTACGAACAAGAATCTATAAATAAAGAAAGTCGCCCGAATTTTCCAGGACGTCGTAATTGAATCAGGGCAGCTACTCTTGGGGGAATTCGACTATTGTTGTAATGACAAAAAAAGTTAGAAATGAACAGCAAACTCTTCGAGTATGTTTCAATTTTAGAGCACTAAATTAGAATCCAAGATAAACTATTTTTTACGTATGTATGTATGTATATACTAATTTGCTATTCGGTTTCAAACCATTTTCTCAAGTTTCAATTGTATTCTAAAAAATGAAATGTATTTGATATAATTTAATTAAGTAGGCACATATGTTTTACAAGCAAAAGCTCTTATTTTGACGAAATATCTGTGAAATGCGTTAAATCGGACGTTTAATTTCAAGCGATATTCTCTTTCTAAATTACTCATCCCTAAGCGAAGCATTCATTTTTGATTTATTATTTGTTGGGTGTCGTATGTATTATCAGTAGTAATATCCCTAGGACAGTGATAATCACGAAATAATTTTATTAGTTTCCAAGAGCACGTTGCTTGGTAACATGTTACCTAAAGAAACGTGCTAGAGGAAATTAATAAAATGATGAGGATTTATCTCTGTCCGTGGGATATTTGGTCAGAAAATTTTTGGCTTTTTAAATTAAGGTTAACATTTATTTATTAAAAGAACAATTATTGAAATTACAATTTGAGAAACTAAATGAGATTGCAGAAGTTGCTGAATTTGTTTCCAATTTATCTATATTTTCACTATTTAGTTTTACATAAGCAGTGATATGACATTAAGTCAGGTGACAGCCGGGGTGTTATCGCTAGTGATAACGGTGATAACATTCCGGGGTAGTTATCAGTATAATCAAATGTTGATTGGATATCCTGATATGTACATGTGACATAAAAGGATTAATTTTGATTGGTCGAAAATTGAATCCAAAAATTTTCCTGTAGCAATTGACTATATTTGTCATGTGATCTCTGACGTAAGATGACATAAATAATATGTTAACAAATAATATCCGTAGGCTGTCTAACCGGTCCAACCTGAAAGTTGCAAGCTGGTTGCAAGGTTGATATTTGACAGTCCTTATACGTATCTGTTTGCCACGTTGTTTTCATTTTCATTGTATTCCTGCATTTTCGTTAATTGTCATAAAATCTACTAGGAAATAATACCGTATATGCTTGCTAAGTTTGTAGCACATTAATTGTAAGGGCAATGAAAACAAGAATTGTTGTTACAGATTATCATAATGGTGTTTACACTGGAGCCAGACGCCTTTATTTTAAAGGCTCATTAGAGAAGTGGTAGACGAGATAATAATGGGAATTAGAATTATTCTCTACAAAGTTGTATTGAGCAATTCACTGAGGTGTTCCCAGATTTAGATAGTGATTACGATGCACTGAAACACCGCAGGCATGTTATAATTCATCGTTTTGAAGATATACATTGCTTTTGCAAAAATAAACCTACTGGCAGAACTCCAAAATTAATCAAAGATGTTACACAATTTCAAGCAGCTATACAGGAGAAACAAATAATATCACCATAGAAGAACTGCAAAATGTATTTGAAAATTGAAAATGCAGAGTAAATATTTGTTTAGATAACAACGGAAACAACGTTTTGGTATTAAAGGAAAGCACTGTGCATTAGTGTCAGTAAGTGAAATAAAAGAACGGATATGTTGGCGCGAACAAGAGAAAAAATTATTTAAGAGGGAAATACAACATCAAAAGCGAAGAAAAATTCCTGGTCCTACCAATGGTGCGAGATATTCACTATGAACTATGACTTTCATAGAACAGATGAACGACAAGTACGGCATCAGCTCTACGTCAAAAGATGTACGATGAATTGGAATTGCATATACATATGTATATATAATCGATAGTCTTTCTACCGTCTGGTGTGTCATATTCTTCCTTATATTCCGTATACCAGTTTCTTCCATTCTTTTTATTCACCGCCAGAGT
Source organism: Popillia japonica (assembly GCA_004785975.1). Classification (NCBI taxonomy): domain Eukaryota; kingdom Metazoa; phylum Arthropoda; class Insecta; order Coleoptera; family Scarabaeidae; genus Popillia; species Popillia japonica. The sequence goes on from SMLS01066481.1 coordinate 11,573, forward strand.
TTTCGCCGCTTGTAATGTGTGCCCCTTCCTTAGTAGAATTCTTTGCAGGTTTTCATCCCATTTTATCCTTGGCCTTCCCCGTCTTCTTCTAAGTATTATCCGTGTTTCCCATATTCTCCTTACTTGCCTATTTTCCCCCAGTCTACTCATGTGGCCCAAACCATCTTAGTTGTTTCTGTTCTATAAGTTGTAGCGCGGGTTGAACTCCCAACTCTTCTCTGATCACTTCATTTCTAACTCTGTCCTGCCATGTCATTCCTTTTACATGCCTCAAATACTTCATTTCCAGAGCCTGTATTGAGCTGGCTTGCCTCTTTGTTAGTACCCATGTTTCTGCCCCGAATGTCAGGGTAGGAAGGTAAATAGATTTAAAAATTTTTAATTTCATGCTGTTGATTTCCTTGTGAATCCAGTACCATACCCAAGTATTTAAACTCATTGACTTGTTCTATAAGGTTGTTGCCAATTGTTATATTCACTTTCCTATTTTCTCTTGATACTACCATTATTTTTGTTTTTTTTTTTCTATATTCATCTTCATATTTACTTTAGACAGAAGGACTAGCGGAAGATGCCATGTGCAGATTCTGCAAGGAGGAGGAAGAAAACCCAGTCCATGTACTGTGCCACTGCGAAAGTCTGTCAAGGACAAGGTTTCTAATTTTGGGCACAGAGTATCCCACAGCACAGAGCTACATACAGGAGCCGCTCTCAAGGACGTTAAGCCTCATAAAGAGGGCAAAGTTAGAGGGCGCCTTCCAGAATTACTGGGGATCACAATAGACCGGGAAGGTCGCGGTGAAAGACCCGCGTAGGCCTAATCTAATCTACTTTAGACAGAGCAGCATTCCATAGTTCCAAATTCTCTTGTAGTTCTTTCTCTGAACTTGCAAAGATTGCCAAATCGTCTGCAAAAGCACACGCTGCTTACCGGTGCTAAATTTCAATACCCAATCTGCAGTTTACCCACTTTTGCTGTTATTTCTCTCATAACATCATTCAACATCATAATGAATACCGTAGGACTCAAGCAGCTACCCTGTCTCAACACTTGATTAGTTTTGAACTCTTCCGACTCCACATTTCCGTTCCTTACTATATTTCTACATTCTCCATACATACTTTCAATTGCACTTCTAGTTTTTTACCAACCTTATTCGTTTTCAACATGTTCCATATCTCAACCCTTGATATCCTGTCGAGCGCTTTCTCAAGGTCTATGAAAGCAATATATGCTTCTTGAGTTTGGTCTAATGTCTACTTAATAATTTGATTTATACTAAATACAGGATCTTGAATACTATATCCCCTCCTAAATCCACTCTGCTATTCCATTAAGCTGATAGTTTTCTCCATCAGTTTGCATTCTAGAATCTTCTCGAGCACTTTTGCTACTACACCGAGTAAAGTCACTCCTCTGTAGTTTTCACAATTGCTGGAGTCACCTTTTTTAAATACGGGTACAATTATACCTACCTCCTAATCACAAGGTATTTTACCAACTTCCCAAATTTTCCTAAACAGTTCCAACACAATTTTTATTCCTTCCTCATCCATATCCTTTAACATTTCAGGTTTGATGTTATCTAAGCCTGCTGCTTTGCCCGGTGTAAGCTTATTTATTGCCACGATTACTTCTTCTTTCGTTATCTCTTTTTACTGTTCTAGTTCTTCTTCCCCCCGATCCATTTCTTGATTCGTGCTTTCTACTTTTGCATCCGAATTTGTATCCGCACAAAGCAATTCCATTAAGTATTCCTTCCATCTGTCCCCAATCTGGTCATCATCTGTGATTATATCTCCTTTTTTATTTTTTATCACTACTATAAGTAGTTTTATTATATTAAAAATATCCACCTCCAAATAACGGGTCACTTTAAAGGAAATGCATTTAACTCTACTCTTTTGTTACACTGCACACATTTTATTTCATTTACTTCGCTGATCAACCTTAAAGTTTGAGGATTTTTCTAATATTCACCGTTTTTGCATTAAAACAAACAAGACGTTAACACAAACAAAACGTGCACATTGATTTTTTGAATTACATGTTGAATTGAATTACATGTGTAGGAGTGCAATATAATGTGTGTCATGTCGCAACACTGTACTTTATTTCGTGTGAATTGCGTTTAAGAAGTGAGTTCTGCGAAGAAGCATTAGCAGGAACGAAACCAAATTAATTAAAGTGTTTGTTTAATTCTACCTTAACGAGTCGCGTTAGGTTTACTTAAGGCACTAACTCAAACAGATTATTACTACCGGTATTTTATGCTGTACTTTGTAGTTTGACGGTTAATTGAGTGTAATCTCCTCGTAGAATAGCAGCGAATACGAATAATTAATTCGAAATTTTACGCAAACCAGAACGTGCTAACGTGGAGAGAAGATCGGGAGATCTACTAGTACTCTTTAAAAGATCAACCAATAGTGGTACACTCAATGGAATTAAACGCAATTTAAGTGCAACCAGATATCTAGTCAATTCACATATTTCAGACGTGCACTAAACCGTATCGCGTAAACTTCGTTTTGTTTGAAATGGTTAGAAGATAGTAACGATAAAACGGTTTCAACTATACTCTACTGATTTGAATACAATTTATGGGACTCAGAGGGAAACTTAAGATTCGTCAATAATTCATGTCCAGAAAGCGTTTCAAAGGGTATATAACGTATGAATAACGTGTAATTTCATCTGTAAATTATATTGTAACCCCCACGGGTTAAAATTAATATAACGTAAAAGATATAGTGCTGTGTGAAGTTTTGATAAATTTATGTGCATTTTCTAATGCGTTTACTAAAATGGAGCTTTACATACATGTATTTTGTGTGTGGACCAATACATTAATCACAGAATTTCAACTAATTAAATTTAACTAATACATATAATTATGTACTTTAGAAACCTTCATCAACATTTGTTATAATTAACAGATTATATTTTTTTTACTTCGAAGCTTATTAAGATAAAAATGCAAAAACTCAAAAAAAAATTGGGGATGGATGGATACATATGTCAAGAAAAATGACATCTAAATTCATATGTTGCCTCAAGAAATTTCGCGCAGATAAATTGACTTAACTGGCAGACTCTGAGGAATAATTTGTCCTTGGAATTCTTTCGTTTTTATTTATCCATCTCTTTTTAACAATTTTTTTGATCACTTTATGGTGTTGGGATGGCCTGATTGCATAGCACTGTCACAAGCCCTGAATTTAGGCTGTTTTAGTATTGGTAACAGAGGTTTGAACCAATTTTTTCGACTGTCTGGCTTAATAATTTAGGAAATATAGTCTCAAAGTTCATACCTACTTCCCTTTCTCTAGGATGTTTTTCCAAACGGTGTTGAATGGTTTAATGTTTCTAGGATGTTTCTGCTATTTTATCACTGTTCTATAACGTTTACTATTAGGATAACATTCTCTTTCGAATTATATCTGATTATTACTTATAAACCAGTCTTCATAGAATAAACTGTCAAACTCAACCACTGTCGGATCTGTTGCATCAAGCGCAAACATAACCACTTTATGTTCAATTTTTGTATACAGTGTGAAAAACTACTTTAAAAAATATATAGGATGATGCAGGGAGCAAAGATAAATCGTTTAAGCTCATAAGCGCCAGGTAAAAAATATATAATTTCTCTACTAGCTATAAAAATTCTTTTAAAGGTAAATTTCTTGAAGACAGCCAACTTATGATACACCTATAGCGGTATTCCGGTATAGATTATGCGGCAAAAAAGAAATTGTCTGGCGTCGTGTCAACATCTATTTGATACTCTAAATTAAACGGGCATTGACTAACTTGATTTTAATATTTTTACATAAAATTTCAGTTTGTTTGTATATATGTTTTAGATTTAAGCTACAATGTGTATATTTGATCATGTTTTCATATATACTAACCATACAACAGACTAGATATAAGAAAAAATGTATGTATATATCAGTGAAATAAAATTGTGTCACTTGTCACTACATCCATAGGGAATGTCATTTATATGCGCCAGTATAAAGAGTGACATATTTTTATTTGCAGTACCTATCTTTAACAATAAATCGGGAATCCTGCAATAAAATATTTAGTATTGGTATCGATATACATATTTGTTGTTACTTTGTTACATTTTACGTAAGTAGGTACATACATGCTATTTGTACTAAGCAGCTTACCATTGTTCGTAACTAGTACTCGAAAATGTAGGAACGAAGCAGTATTTTATGATTATTAAAAATATAAATATTTTATTGTTTTTGAAAACATTTCTCACAGATAACTAAATAAACGGTATCCTAGCAAACTATTCTAGTTATCCTTGATTGCAATATAATAAATAATCTTTATAACAAATACAATCAGGATTTTGTATTTACAACATGGTCTAAAGCCTGATTACAGTATTGGAAATTGTATTAGTCTTTGCCAGTAAGTAGAGTAATAAAAATACTACAGATTTCTAGACTGTTTCAAGTATCTCACAAGCAATTACATGTAGTCGAAGCTTGTAAGTTGTGGTCTATTTTTAGACTACATATACTATGTATATTTCCCGTTCGAGCTTTAGAGTATTTTTAAAGTAAAGGGAAATCAAGCGTAAAATGGTTTCTTCCTTTTCTACGGTTAGTTTACGACATACGATACGATGGTCTAATAGATCTCATCAATTGCGACTGGTATCTTGCAGAATACATTGTTTTTGATACTTTTCTCATATTTTGCTACCGTTCTCCAACATTATTAATTCGAAGGTTTTATAGTATATTATGCCATAAGTACAGAGTGTAGTATACTAGGATGAGCAAACTCGTAAAACTACGTCAAACTTACTATGAAATTGGGATGTTGTGTTATACGGTGCAGTATTTCATTGTGTGGCATTCGTCAAATAAAATAGTAAAATAGAAATTTCCAAGAATTTTATATTTAAATAAACAAAGTAGAATGCTATTTTCCGTTTACAATCCCGGCAACTATGCTTACTCCTCCGTCAGTTTTATATGACAATTGATGTGCTCCCACATCAGCACAATATAAACTTGTCAAGTGCATTTATGCGGAAGAGTTCTACTGGAATGTGTTGGGATATTATGTAAGTACATACGCAAAATAGGGTAAACCTGATGTTAGTCGATATAAAAAAATAGAAAATGTAATATACATATTTGCGTAGTATAAAATTATTTTAGGAAAAAACTTAAAGGTTTCAAATACTACCAGCAATTAACAATCACAACAAAATGGCATCAAAATGGCTATATTTAAAGCAACCTTTTATCATTGATACTTTTTTGCAAAAAAAATCTTTTACTTCCTGCGAAGAAATTCATGTTCATGAGAGCTAACTAATATAGAAAAGTTTAGTTATTGCCGTCTACAAATGTTGACGTGAAGTGTTTTGCGTAACAGAATGTCTAGAGTTCAAAGACGTCAAAATTGTCTTGTTAATGACCTTGACAAAGGCAGAATTGTTGCCAATCGAAATGTTGGTTTGTCCTATAGCGGCATATTGTTCGTCCAACTATAGACTTTCTACAACAAGCAGGGGGTAAGATTTTGCCGTGGCTACCTTGTTCGCCGGATTAAAACCCTATCGAACGCGTGTGGGATATCATGGGGAGGAAACAGTCCACTTTGCACCATCCTCCACAAACTTTGGCGCAGTTAATCAACGTAGTTCAAGTTGCTTGGAAGGAAGTGCCACAAGCAGATCGACCATCTCATTTGTTCGATGGGTAGACGTGTGCAGGAGTGTATTCAGCTACGTGGTCGCCATTACACACATTACTTTTTTTTCGTGTTACATGTTAATAAAATTTCTTGCAAATGTTATCGTTTCATTTCGGATGTAAAGCCATCACATTGCCAAAAACTCAAGTTAAAAAATGATTCCTTCTGGGTGTAACACTTCTAATTTCACAGAGTATAATAGAGCTTGCAACAAAAAACTAAAATTTGAATATTGTAGTAAGATGGATGCTGTTATTAATGCAATGTAGCAAATAATACTAAAACAACTACTACCCATTTACACAGTTATTTCGTATTTAAATTAAGAAAGTCAAAAATAAAATTATTGTCAAAGTATCATTGGGAGCCATTCAGCTCATTCAGGCGTTGTAAATAGAACATTTCGCTAGCATAGCTATTTTGAGGAGAGGTTACGGGAAGTTATCTGTGGGGTCTCAGAGGCCTACACTATAGAGCATCTGTTACGATGGCATTTAGGGGACTGCTCTATTAGCATTTAGTTTCATACGTTAATAATCTCGGGACAGTGAGAACAGTAAAGGATATTTAGATGTTCAAAATGCCTCATGTACCCCAAAATGCCATCGTGCCACATCTGCATGTTTTTGGGCGATAAAGTTTACTTGCCAAAAAAGGCAAGCTGTACTCTTGGTTAAAAGCAGGAAAATAACAAATCTGTTCGCAAATATGTGCAGTGAATGCATTGTATTATCTTGGTACCAGGTATATGAAAATGAAGGTACACATAAGAACAATGCAAGGCCGAAACCAGCACTAATACTGAACTGTTACGTCTTTATGAAAGGGGCAAAAGAATATTGAGTACATCGATTCTGCTGCAATCTGGAGGCAATAAATTACCAAAAGACAGCTATAATAATTAGCAGTACCTAGCTGATTGTTTCAATCACGATGCCGTTAGTTATTGCTAAGGCATCTCATTTGAGCCTGTTGGTCAAGTACAGAATACGAACAGAATAAGGAGGTGATATATATATATGCTCCCTATACTAGAAGAATGGTAGTCCGCTTGGATTATAAATAATGGTACCGTAAACTGGAATTATCAAGAATCTGAAATCAGAGAGAACAGAAAATGCAAAGAAATATAGACTATCTAGACTACCTAACACATATTTACCTAAGTTTGGGATTACATATTCAGCCTTATGCTTCTATTGAGGAATACTAGGTAGACGCAGTCAAACATGCATTTTTGAGGATGTCTGTAGTAGATAAAACAATGAATCCATTACAGAGGACTTAATACCAAACTGGCTCCAGATAGCCTGATGGACATAATCCGCACAAAAAAAGAACATTGGGAGAGAACAAGAGGACTTACCAGGCATATAATGTTCGTTAAAGAGAAGATTGAAAAATTAGGACATCTATTAATTTTGGAGATCTATTATCTTCTCCAGAAAAGAATACCATAACCCATCGGAAATGGATGGGAAGTGGATGCGGGACTCGGGGAATAATCAAGTTAGAAGGGAAGATAACACTGTAAGGTTAAATTGACGATTTCTGAAGCACAAATGAGCCATTCTGAAGGGCTAATTTAAGTCACCAATATATTTTGCTGCTACTAGCAGCCGCCACCTGATAAAAAAGGAGGAAACACTTTCAACACTACAGCAGCAATTACTTAGCTATGTAACTAATTTAATGGATGGTGCATGACAGATGCACACTTACTCCTTAGTTTGCAGTTATATTTTACAAACGCTTTTCTACCAACAGTTATTAGTTAAAATGCATTATAGAAAGAGCGCTTGAACTAAAACAGAACATTGGATTCCCAATTTAACATCTTGTTAGTAACTGAGTACTTGGAGTTGTCTTTCAGTATTTGTGGTGTAATTTTGAAGTTAAGAAACAAGCGGTCGAACATACCACGCAATACGGGATACAATTATCTTGTGTAGAATTAAAGTAATTGCAATAGTACACACAGAGTAACAAGTACCTATGTATAAACAATACTCCGCCATTAACCATGTAAATTTTGTATTCTCATCGAATTTAAACTACCTAGTGCTGCGACTAGTCACGCGAAAAGCCGATTTATAATGAACGTGCCTTTAATACATAAGTGTTAAGCATAAGGTTAAGCACGTCTTTTCATTAGGGCTTGCGATTACTGAAAGGAGAAACCTAGCAGAAGTGGCAAATGCGAGCGCAATGGTATAGAATGGATCGGAACCTTTGGAACGTGGTTGTGGGTCTTTGAAGGGCAGGCGATGTTGTTCTTATTATTGTTTCCAATATTTTGTTAGAACTTATTTTAAACATTTTCTATATAATAATTACTACCCTACATGTGTTCTATAAGAATGCTGATGTGATTTAGATGAATACTCTACATATGTATATTACTTCTGTGAATAAATTAAATTTGGGTAATCTTAAACTCTAAGACATCCACTTAATGAAACGAAAAAAAAATTGCAATGGACAATTATTCTAGTTGTTTAATTAGATGTAACAGACAAACTTTTCTAGAAAATTTTCCAATAAAGTTTGGAGACTGCTGGTTGCAATACTAATGCTGTAGAAAAATGATAATGATTTGATTTTCTACAGGGTATTTTATAAGCAAAATTGTTAAATTCAGCAAAAAAAAGTAGCTTTATTTTTCAAAATGGGTGAAGTGAAGTGATAAATATTCAACCACATATATCAGAGTTATGAAAACAACAACTATTGAATAATACATGCCAATAGATTTCCTTTGTGTATGTATTAATTCGACGTATGTAAGTATCACCCATAAAAATCTCTAATATTTTACTATGAAGTTAAAATTCGTATTACAATAATGAACATGAGCAAAAAAATCGTCAGTGCCTCCACATTATCTAAGTTGTTCAGGTATCACAGGTCTGCATGAATTGAATATCTATTCTCTTTATATCGCCCCACAAATCACAAGCAGTGCTATTGTTGGATTTATAATTATGATGGCTTTCTTTTCCTGTGTTTATGCCAAGGTTCAGGAGATTTGGTTTGTTAAATTTTTTAAAGGTTTTATCCCTAAGAGTCATCAATATACATATATTATGTGTAAGCCATGGTGTAAGACTTGCGAAATCGTTTAGTAAGTCATCCGCAACATCCAAAATATCCATCGCACTAGAAGTAACCTGAGCTGAAATTATTATTAATCAAGGAAATGTTGTGTTGTGTCTCGAAATTCTTTGTTGTTTTCCCCGCTATATTAAGGGTATGAAAAATTTCGCATTCAGTGTATAAAAGTTATTTTAAATATTTATATAGCCTTCATAGTATTCTCTGTATAACTACAGCCTCAACATATTTTTTTCGTAGTCCAAAAAACTGAAGTCACAAAAACTGCATTTTATGGTATCGTAGTCGCAGTTCAGTTCAGATGTTTAAAGTTATACATGTATTTTAATGTGTTGTGACGTCTTATCATTTTATTCTTTTACTATTTTATTCATAAATCTCGTGATTGTCTTTTTTTAACGTGTACAATTGATTTTTAAACGAAAAGGTTCGAAGACCGTACGAAGTTTTTAATTTATATTTAATAAAATAATTAATATCTAGTAAATATGACCGAAGAAGCACTGCAACCTGGAGAACATGTGAAACAATTTATTGCAAAACTCATAATCGAAAATGCCATAGAAAATGTAGTCGATATAAAATATCGGTCCGGGGCACGAGCTGGAGATGGATATGCTTCAAGACAAATAGCAGTTGATGTTAAAACTAATGATAAAGTCTTCAACTTTTTTGTAAAATGTATTATCAAGCTGATGCCAAATGACACTGTGCCAATCGACAAGTTATATTCAACTGAAATAAATTTTTATAACATTGTTTATCCAGCTTATAGAAAGTTTTTAAACAAAAGATACGCGACACATGTTTTTCACCAAGTGCCAAAATGTTATGGAACCTCTAAAGAAGATGGTATTATTGTATTAGAAAATCTTAAGCCCAAAGGTTATACTTTGTACGATCGCACTATACCAATGGGTCGAGTTCATCTTGAATTGGTACTCAAAACTTTTGCAAAATTCCACGCAGTATCTTTTGCATTCAAAGACCAGGATAAAGACACGTATCGGAAGTTACTGGATAATTCTCATGGAGATGTGTTGAGTAAAATAATGAGTGCAGAAGTATCAGTTCAAATGCTAAGAACTATAGTTAAAGATTTTCTGGAACAGTTAGATCCGGTTAAAGATAAAAACATCTTAGATCATTGCGAAAATTTGACTGATAAGCTGTTGGCATCCGTATCTAGTCCAACACAATATGTCAATGAATATTCTATTTTGACTCAAGCAGATTGCTGGTGTAATAATGTGATGTTTGCTTACACGGTAAGATTTCTTTTTATTTAGAAAAATTGTGGCATACTTATGTGTTAAACATTTTTATAATTTTTTTTATAATATTAGGAAATGTTTTTAAATTTTTGATTGATATTTGAATCTGTTGTGGTATTACGACAATAACACTACGTAGGACGTAGTGTTATTGTCAGAATATCATTCGATTAATTTCGGGTTTATTTCCGCATAAAAAATCACGAAAAATTTTCCATATGAATACAAGTTCGTACATCTGTTCTAAAAGTGTCATGACTGTTCAAGGATGGCGCGCTTAAAATTATTAAATGATAATATTCCACAGGCAGTAAATTAATAAATTTAATTTTTGACGGCTAATAATTTCTTCAAGTCGAACTAGTGAGAGCTACTTTAATTTTCTACGAAAGTTTTCGTACGAAAGGCACCTATATTGCACGAATTTCTTGTTTAATGCAGTATTCTAATGCTTGAACGATCATGGAAAGAAAAAAAATATAAAAAATATCAAAAAAATATAAAATCAAACGTGAATGGAATAAATAAGAATTAAAGTTTTAGCGTTAGAATACATCCTTTAAAATAATAATACTTACAATTCACTAGAAACAAAACGGTTAACAATTTACAACAATGTTTTAAAAAGTAGCCACAAGTTCGGTTTATTCATTTTCTACTCGGATTTATTGGTCATAATTGTAATGATTGCAATCATTGCGATAGTTTCACCACTTTATTGAATGTTAGATAATTAAATATAATCTTGATATAGAAACTTTATTGTTTGTATTCAATTCCTAAATTGTGTGCACGTTATTGGCATAATCATAAAATACGTACGAAACAATAGCCTTGTCACAGTCAATATTCCATAGCTTGATAATTTGATATAACAAGCTAGATATAATTTGATCGTAATAGGCTATTAATGACACATATTATTGTTGCTCTATGGATATTCTGAGTAATTAACAATTTTGTTAGTGTGTCTCTAGTGAAGTTCTTGTTTCTTAAATTCTCTCATCCTAGTGTGTAAAAACGCAGTTAATATCTAACATTGTTGTTAGTGTGAAGGTTTAATATACAGTATGTCCAAGATAAGGATGTCTATAATGCGAAACTTGAAAATGGTAATAGATACAGCGGTTGTTTGATAGGAAAAAAGTTGAGCGATAGAATGACAAATATAGTGCATCATCAAAAATTAAACAATTTTAAGAACTTTCGAAGATAATTGGAAAAAACCGAAATTTTGCGAAATGGGTTTTACGTTCTCCTGTACTTATTAGAAGAAATATTTTAAAAATATTTGCTCTTTATTAAGGCTACTTTTTCTGCTCTACAAGATTGCATTCTCAAATTAAAAATCCAGCGTTTCGTCTTCAAGTCACCATCATCAATTTAATTTTTTAAAATACGGACCTGATTCATAAAATGTAGATTCTGATAGATATTTTAAACCTACATACAATGGTGTGTATCGGATAGTTTAATTACGTTTTGGTGCGTATCAGTTATATAAAAAAAAGACTGTCAGGTACTGCACTGTCTGTAAAAGATATAAGTGGAATCTAAGTTTGCATTTTTTCGAAAGTACTAATAAAAATACAAATTCCACCCATATAAATTTAGGATTTGCCAAGTGCTTCGACTGGCCGATGAACGACATAAGAACGTTATAAGTTGTTAATTAATGATGCATATTATTTGTCATTTAATCGTCCAACTGTTTTCCTATTTAACAAGCGCTGTATCTATTAGCGTACCTGCATGATAGATATCCTTATTTTGAAGATCCTGTATAGGGCGGTTTATTCTTCTTCTATTTATATTTAACGCTTTCAGTAATACAGGATGTTCATAACTTGACATCGACTTTTATTTCTTTATAGTTTTTGTAACTTACATTGAAAACTACAACTACTTTGAGAATTGTTAGTATTTTCTAGTAGACTACTTCTAATAAAACTTGAGAACATTTTGGGGTATAGATAGAAAAACACCACGAAACATTGAACCTAAGTTAATCTTTTATTTTATGCTGTTTTAGAATGAAGATCATGAAAATCCAATAGACATCGCCCTCATAGATTGGCAACTTCTACGTGAAGCTTCTCCGGTCTTCGACATTTCGTTCTTTGTTTATACAATAGCGGCACCTGAAGTACTCGATAATCTAACTCAGTATTTGGATTTCTACTATCAACATTTATCAGAGACAATCAGTGAACTTGGAAGTAATCCAGATGTTTTGTATCCTAAAAGTGTATTCGATCAGGAGTGGAAACAGCACGGTAAATACGGATTTGGAATGGCTTTCATTTCTGTGAGAATGATGCTGGCCGGTAACGATGAAGTTATGAAAATGGAAGAAATTAATCTCGCCAATACTGAGGATGTTAGTAAAATGTATGCTAAGTTTAAGAAACAAAAAGAATTCATAGCGAGAATGAAGTTCTTAGCTAAGCACGTGATCAAAAACAATTTATTGTGATACTTTGTCAATGTGTTTTAGTAATTTGATGTTTTTTAAATCATGCTTTTATCTATGGCTTAGGTGTAATGTGTTTAATGAATTTGCAAGTAATGTTTTTAAAGAAAATCATATAATCATGAATATACGGTTTTTACATATTTGTTTGACTACCTATAGAAAGTTTTAGTGTAATATAATTTAGTTTCTCACGAAAATCATTTTTACCTAATAATAATACCTAATGTAAATTGAGATAGGTTGATCTTGACTGCTATATCTTAAAAAATCTGATCACATTATATTATTATTATTAATTGTAGTATGTGATGTATTCCTATTCTATTAAACTGACAATAATTTTGAACAAATGGTATTAATGTGCATATTGTAAAAGGTTACACATTTTTTATATAGATGGTTATTTGAAGTAATAAAGCTCTCGATTTAGATTTTTAGCATTTTTAGTTTCCAATCTATTGTTAGAACAATGTGAACAATTTCAACTATTTGCAATGCAAGTATATGTATCCACATAAAACTGAAATTTAAATATATGTATTTGAAGAAACACAATTCTCCTAGACTAGTGTTTTCTTCTTCTTTAAGTGAATTCCAGTGAAAGAATAAATAAAAATGTTGGCATACCTTTTATTGAGATTGAAATGTTCGACGTACTTAAACCATTTACAAAAAATTTGATAAAAATCATTTAAAAATAATAACATTTTATCAGTTCTCTCTTTTGATTAAAAAATAAGTACCTACATACTTGAATTTCACAGTATGTATTATTTTCCACCTAAGCTTTCAGTTTCCATGAAATTTAGTAATAACTTTTCTAGTTTTCTTCTGAAGACTTTTGGTGGGAGATTCGGTTAAAAGAGATTATTTTTCGATCAAGTGTATGAAAACCTATGTAACAGTGTGAAAACATGTTATTTGTTTCAGTTTGGATTACATGTTATTAATAAACTTGGCAAGAATTTGATGAGAGTTACCAAGAAAAATAAATATAAAAATAGGGAGATAATTAATTACACCAAAGCATTCGAAAATATCACAAGGGTTTAAAAAATGTAAAAGCATGTAGGGTATGTCAGTTGGGCGTCATTTAGAATTAGACTTTAAAGAGTGTTTTAAATGGAGCATGTTTAAAACTAACAAACCCTTATTTGAAAAACTTATGTGATGTAGTATGATACAGTGGGTGATGCCTACATTATAATAAGAAATCACTTCTATGAACGTCGGTTTAGAAGCACTAATAGAAATGGTAGTTAAGACAAAAATAAACAGTTTACTGAAAATCATAATGTTTAGGAATAAATCTAACTTCGAATACAAATTGCAAGATCGCTATTGGCCGGATGGCGAGAATGTTAATGTTCCGGTAAGTAACTTTTATAAAAATTTGGTAATAAACAGTATTCCTAAACTAAGCTTCATATCACTGCAGATATAGTCGAGATATTTAATATTCATTTTATAAACAGCAGTGAAGAAATTGAAGTGAATTCTAGGTATGCAATGAACTATAAATATCTCCATACTAATGCAAAGGCTGCACCCTTGCTAGAGTTTAAACATATTACTCTAGAAGACTGAATGTGATTATGAAAGGTATTAGGAAAAGTTCTTCAGTGGACGATGTGGATATGCAAATTTTACTAAAAGGTGGAAATAGTGTACGAAACTTATTAACTATTAAACATATTACTCTAGAAGATCTGAATGTGATTATGAAAGGTATCAGGAAAAGTTCTTCAGTGGACGATGTGGATACGCAAATTTTACTAAAAGGTGGAAATAGTGTACGAAACTTATTAACTACACTCATAAATAAATCCTTTGAAGGAAACAAGGTTCCTAATATTAAAAAAATATCAACAACTTCCTGTTGCCGTTAAGTGAGAAAATTATCGTAATACATATGAAGCACTGATTAGCGCGACATCTACAGTTAAACAAGATATTAATTGATGTATTTTTATGACCTTTTTTACTTATCTTATTTTCCTGATATTTTTTCCACTTGTAGGTCAATTACAACAATCTAATTTGAAGAAAGATCAAATTTATTCCAAAACCTCTACAATATAATTTGGGTTTCGTTACAACTTTATCAGTGGAATAAAATTGACATTTAATAATAAAGAAATAAATTTATTTATTATTTGATACGACCAAATTATATTGTAAAGGTTTTGGAATAAATTTGATCTTTGTTCGAATTAAAGTATTGTAATTGATCTACAAGTGGAAAAAATATCAGGAAAATAAGACAAGATATTAATTGAACAGGAATCCGCTTTTAGGGAAAACCATTCGTGTGAATCAGCATTCTAACTGGTCTTAGGGAAAGAATCATTAGATGAGAATAAGTCAGTAGTAGTAGTATTTTTAGATCTTAAGAGGGCAATTGAAACTGTAGACAGAGACATACTTATAAAAAAGTTGTAGAAGAAGAGAATATTATGCAGCGAAAGGCGGAGCGAATAAGTGGTTGGAAAGTTATTATTAATTTATTATTATTTAAAGGACAGATATCGGTGCAAAAAAGTTGGTAGTGTAATTTCTAAGAAGATAAACGTCAACTGTAGTACTCCAGAAGGCTCAGTTTTGGGTCCTCATCTGTTTTTAATTTATATTCCCTATATCCCTATCGGGATTGTGGCCACCCAGAAGGGTCCCTTAGACTAAGGTCAATATGGATCGACCCACCATGTCTCTTCACATATTTCCCTTCACCACTCTATATACCTTGCTACTCCTTCCACGACTTTTCTCCATTCTCGCCTGTCCTGCATTTTCTCTCTCCATTTGGTAATCTTCATACTGCCTATGTCACTGGTTTTCCCATCTTAGTTTGGGTCGTCCTCTTGCTCCTCATTGCGGTTTCCATTTCGTAATTTTTTTACATACTGCATTGGCACACATACGATTTATGTCCGCATACCTTATCTTATTCGTTTCGCTTTTATTATAGTTACTATATGTATATTTATGACCTTTTTTGTACTTATCTTATTTTTCTGATATTTTTTCCACTTCTAGGTCAATTACAACACTCTAATTCGAATAAAGATTAAATTTATTCCATTATTATTATATTATATTTACTACATTTTGTTTCTCTAGTATTTCATCTATTTATTGGTGTGTGAATCTTCTGTAGTGTTCTTGATCTATTCTCTTTCCTCCAAATATTTTTCTTATTATCCTTCTTTCAAAAATTTTCAATTTTTCTTCATCCTTGCTTGACATGCATATATTTTCTGCTGCATACATTACCGATAAACGTCAACTATATTGCTGCGGAGGGCTCAGTTTTGGGTTCTCTGTTTTTAATTTATATTAATGACATTAAATTCAGTATTTCCGAAGACGGACACTAATGAACAGTAGAGATTGGACAGTTTCTATATAACAACGTATTAAAAATTTAGGGAAAATAATTTAGAAAGCTACAAATAGAATTAAATAAGCTAGAAAGCTAGTTAGAAGCAAGCAAATTATTTGTCAATACAAATAAGACGAAGGTTATGATCATAGGCAATATTAATACTGCAAGTAAGAAATTGAAATTGTTTAATAGGTATAAACTTAGATTATGTACCTACATAAGTGAATACAAATATCTAGGAATGTTAATTGACTGCAAATTAACATTTAGAAACCATATGAATTATACAATCAATAAGATAAGTAAAACAGTGGGTTACTTTCCAAGAATTAAGTCAAAATGTATCGTTTAGATGTAGAACGATCGTATATAAAACTATAATTGCACCGTTGTTTGAGTACTGTCCTACAATTTTTTATTTTGTAAGCATCATGGATAAGAATACCCTGCAAAAATTGCAAAATAAAGCGATGCGCAAAATAGCACGTTAATCCATATGCACGTATATATGTACATACAGCTGATATGTTAGAAATGTTACACTTTATGACTATCAATCAAAGATTAAGTATGCTGAACATCTTGTTTACATTTAAAATATTCCATGGTTTGCTACCTTTACATGTTAACACGTACTAGATTTGTACAAGAGGTTCACAGCTACAAATATCTTTCTGTCCACAGGATAAAAGTCTTCAACAAAAAATTCATTGTTTTATGGTGGAATACATTGCAATGCCTTTATATATTAAGATGATGTAGATTTACATTTACATCTTCGTGGATTAAGTTATTTACAACACTTGTGTATGCATCAAAATCAATATTGCTCCAGAATGGTGAAGATTTTACACATTTCAGCAATAGTAGATAACGGTGGCTCATCTTCGGGAACAAAATCTAGGTCAGTTTGAAAATCTTCGGAATACGTGAATCCAGCTTTACAAAAGCAGTTTTCAATTGTTACAGAAGTCACTTGATTCCAAGCTTTCGTTATAAAATAAATAGCTGCTAGTAAATAAATTGTTTTGCTTAAGTCTTGTATATAACTAACCGAGCCAATTTTTGCTAAAATGTGGTTTAAGATTAACATAGGTTTACACAGGTTTTAAAATTTATGATAATTCCTAGATCTGCCGGTTGACACATGGCGATGGTATTGAGAGGAGGAAAAACTATTTTGATAATTTTTAGTGTTACATCTCATGAATAAGAAGTAGCATCGTCAAGAAAAAGTAAGATTTTGCGTTCTCCAAGACCATTTTCTTATTGAATTCTTGCAAAAATTCGGTCATTATCTTACATATCATCCACGAATTTTTATTAAATCGCCAAATAAGGGGAAAGTGCTCAAGTTATTTCTCTGAAAGGCGCAAGTTTTAGCGGCTTTACCGATCACAAGTGGTTTTTCTGAATGTCCAGCCATATCGCACGGAGTAGAATAGTTAACTACTCTTTAGCCATTTTTTACCGGTACACCTTTCTCTTTTCAAAAGGTATGTATTATCGGGCAGACCACGAAAAAATAGTCCCGTCTCGTCGGCATTGTACACGTCTCTAGGATAATAATTGTACATCAAAGGCGGAAGTTTTGCTTTAAAATCGTTAATATCATCAACACTGATATTTGCAATTTCTCTAGATATATGTAATTCTATTATGACTATTTTTAAAACATTCTATCCAACCAGTTGAAGCACTGAAGATTTTTTTATATTCTAAATGCTGAAGGGTCCAGAAAGGAAATATTCTTATTTCTGGCTTTTATAAACCACTTGTATGTTAATTTATCGATATTATACCCTTCAGTTTTAAAGAAGTTTCGTTTCTGGTGAATGTTATCACCTAAATAAAACTTTCACTAGTTTTTCTTTATTTTTTTT
>ML218328.1:1964-21790 GCA_004785975.1 Popillia japonica
TTACTTACTTACTTACTTACTTACTTACTTACTTACTTACTTACTTACTTACTTACTTACATAATAAATTAACGTTTTACTACACTAATATTTTGCCGGCGAACAGTAAAGCCTTAAATTTTCTAGAAGACATATGGCATAGCTTACAAACGTTATGTACATTAATTACAAAAAACTTATTGACCTACTTATTGATTTAAGTAGTACAACAAATTTACTTCATTGTATATTAGCTTGATATTTTGGCAAACCTTAATGTGACACTGATACATACAGGGTCCGGCAAAATTTTATTGTCACTCAAATTTTTATTCACTAATAGGAAATACATTTAAGAAGAATAGCAGGCTTTGGAAATTTTATTAGGGTTGTTGACAGTTGACAAAATGGAGCGTTGGTCTACACAACATCGTGTCTTTTGTGTTGATTTTTATCCAGTTTAATTCAGTGATCATTGTTCAAAGGTATTTTCGACGTCATTTGAATGCCCGTCGCTCTGTCCTCAGCGTAAGACTATTTTGAATTGATGCAATAAATAGAGAACACTGGGCTCTACTGCGGACAAAAAATCAACTGGCAGACCAAGATCACCCTGTAATGAACGTAACGAAAAAAGAGTAAGAAATGCAATTGTTGATAGTCGAGTGATCGAAGTACGAGAAGAATGGTAAAACATAATTTTTTATTTATATAAGATGACTCAGGCATTAAATGATCAAGATAAGATTAACAGACTTGCATTTTGTCGTGTGATTCATGATAATCACAGGGATATCCAAAATAACCCTCTCATGAGTGAAGAAGCACATTTTTACATCAACGGCGATGTAAATAAGCAAAATTATTGTTACTGGGAACAAGCACGACCTTTACATTGCTCTAACGTAACTGTATGGTGTGCCATTTCACCATCCTAAATAATTGGGCCTCACTTTTTGAAGGGAATGGTGAAACGATAACAATTAACGCTACACGCCATGTTCTAATGCTACAGACACTCTTTTTGCCTCAAATTGAAGAAGAAATAGGACACTACTGGTTTCAGCAAGACGCAGTAAAAAGTCATACGGCGAGAATAAGCATGGATATTTTAACAGAATCCCTTTTCGAGCAGACTCATTTCCAGAACTGGTACAATTCCATGATCAGCAATATCCCCGGATCTGCCAGCTCCAGATTATTCTCTTTGAGGGGAAGTACTTAAAGCTCAAAGAGTTTGTGAATAGATACATAGAGAATTGAAAATATATAGTAGAAATGAAATTAATGCTATCCCACGTCATGTTATCCAAAATGTTATGCAAAAATTTGCTAGACAATTAAGCATGCATTGAAAACAATGGTGGGCATTTACAAAACAGTACATTTAAATCATAAAAACTTCCAATAAATTTTTATAAGCAGTTTAAATTAGATACTTCATTTTGCCGAACCCTGTACTCTCACGGCATTTTAAATCCCAATATTTAATTTGTTTGATTTGAATGTGGCTTTTTAATAGTGGGTATGTATCATTATATTTACAAAGAAATGGCACAAGGTATTTTATTACTTGTAATTGTGAGTCTGTTAGTTCAATATGACATTAAATATGTTTAACTTGTCAATTATGCTTCATAGAGTATGTACATATATTGTCTCATTTGTTATTTCTCGTTTGGATATTACTACTATTATACGATCATTTAAATTTACCCTCCAGCAAGCCATAAAATTATTTTAAAAAAAAACAATTTTAGTAGGTTCTGATAAATAAAACACATTTGTCATTAGTGTACAGTGAGGGACTAAAGTTTAAATACACTAATATGTAAATAGATAAACATCACTTAAAATGAAAATAAAAGATTTTAACACATAGGTAATTATGCAGCTTATTTATAGTTGCATAATAAACATTAACGACAAGTAAAAAGAATTATTTTGTCGCATAGATAACAGTAAATTCGCCAGAAATAAAACCAAATACGCTGGACAAATGTTTAAATACAATACAACTGTTTAGGTGATTTTTCTGAACAAAGTACCGGTCCATTTGCTGACTTGCCAACTTACATATTTGTACTCAGTATTCATCCTGGTTTGAGCAGTGTCGATCAATTTAAAAACTAAATAATGGATAAAGGAAAGCAGAATTTAGTGTAAAAAAATTAATAATTTCATTATTATTATATTTTTTATTAATAACATTCTCAAGTAGCCAAACAGGGTTAAGAAGATCCTAATATATTCTATATTAATTCTCAAGTAGGTAAATTCTACCGAAATATAGGTATAGTTTTGAATTTGTCATGTGCAAATGTGCAAAATATTATAAGAAAATATAAAACTTACAAACCAGTGGAAAATAGGCCCAGAACTGGACGACCCAAGAAACTTTTGCGGCGGTAGTATTACTGCAGTATCAGACAAATGTGTTCACCCGAAACCTGTTCAGAGAACTTTAGTGGTTAAGGGCTACCGAAGCAGAGTTTCACCTAAGAAACTTTTTATTTCCGACAAAAGTCGACGGATTCGTCTAGATTTTGCAAAGAAGTAGAAGTACAAAGATATGGATGAGGACTTTTGGAGAAGAGTCCTATTTACAGACGAATCGAAATTTAATATTTTTAGCAGCGATGATCGCGGAAAAAATTGGCACAAACCCTGAACAGCACTTCAAACAAAAAATGTAATACCTACCATTAAGCATGGTGGTGGTCTGGGGAGCGATTGAAGCAGCTGGAGTAGGACATTTCGCTTTTATCGATAGTAGTAGATGGGCACCTCCAGAAAAGAGTATTGGAGGAACAACTGCAGCCTTCTGTAGATAGCTTGGGCATAGGAAGAGACTGGATATTCCAACAGGACAACGACCCCAAGCATACCGCACGTTTGGTGAAGGATTGGTTACTATATTATGCTCCACGTCAGCTCTGCAGTCCTCCCGAATCAACGGACTTAAACCCTATAGAGCACTGTTGGGAATTATTGGCTCGAAAAATTGATCACAAATCTGTAAAAAGCAATGAATCACTTAAACAAGCATGAACAACGGCCTGCTCGGAAATCACGATATACGAAACAGAAAATTTTGTTCTATCCATACCACGTCGTCTAAGGGCCGCCCTTGAAGCACGAGGAGGACCAACCAAATATTAGTTTAAGTTTACATTTTTTAATTTAATTAAATTTAGCCAAATAAGATATATTTTTTTATTGTATTAAAACTTTTGTCCAGTGTATTTTTTTATTTCTGGCGATTTTTTTGTTATCCTTGCGACAAAATATTTTTTTTTAGTTGTTGTTAATATTTAATTTTCAACTACAAATAAACTGCATAATTACATTTGTGTTAAAACGCATTACTTCAATTTTAAGTGATGATATGTATGGCCCTCACTGTATATGTCTATTGACACTTAAAAATGTTTACAATAGCTTTGTTCGCGAAAGACATTCCTAGAATGCTCCAATGGAAAGAGCATGCGCAATAAAGATTTCACCATTCGCGGTAAATGTATGGCATTTCTCGAGTATAATATCCTCTGTGTGCGGTATATATTTACTTTATCCTGGAGGTATCCAGTGCACCTACGATATGCCGGAGCACAAGACCCAGTGCATTATGTCCGTGATATTCGCAGTATGTGTCAAAATCAATAATCTTTCCCAATAATAATAAGTCGATAATAATTATATATGTGCATTTTCCAATAAATATGAGAATTTGCGATAATTGATTCAAAAGTTAGTGACTAAATTCCGTGAAACAGAGTCCGTGTCCCGAAAACCTGACGCTGGTAGACAGTTGAAAATATAGCAGATGTTGAGGAGAATATCCCAATCATCAAAGAAATCGATTCGTAAGCTTTTACAACAAACACAACTGTCATATTGGACTTGCCAGAGAATTATTAAAAGATATCCAAAAAAATTTCCACACAAATTTCATTGCGTGCCAGGTCTTTTACCAATTGATCACGTAACCAGACATTACTGTCAGTAGTTCTTAGGCCCCATTAACAACGATGACATTCTTGACAAATCCTTCCGATGAAGCATGATTTCATTTATCGGGATGTATAAAAAAACAAACAATGCGCATCTGGTCTAGTGAAAATCCACATAAAATTCTGGTTTGCTGTTTCTCGTAGACAGATTATTGGTCGAATATTCTTTAAACGATAAATGCAGAACTATATTAAAATAATTTATTGTTACCAATTGTAAATCAATTACATGACGATGAACTCCGCTGATGATATTTCTAGCAAGATAATGCAACAGCCCATAAGAAAAAAGAAACGATGGAATTATTGCATCAATTCTGACAATCGAATAGTAGACTATAATGAGGGTTTCCGGGTGTTGACCGTGTCATGGTTAGTAAAATATATACAGTACAAAATAAAAATAAAATGCACAAGATATACAATAAACTCGACGTTCCGCCACTAATGTAAGCGGCTTCTTCAGGAGCAAACAGGTTAACTGGGTGGGTTTACACGTCGAGTTACCGTGACCTTCTGGTACCCACCCTCATTATAGAGACTCGGGCCGTGGAAGCCTTCGAGATCGAATAGTAGACTATACACCACAATCTCCGAATTTAACAATTACAGACTGTTTCATTTATCTACATCTAAAAAATAGAGTATTTGCGAATCGTCCTCATACAATTGAACTTACTGAAGCTATTCGAAATGTCTGTGAAAAAATTACACAACATAATTTAAGGAATGCCTTCAATAACATGGGGTGAAGAGTGGCATTACATACATATATAAAATGAAGGACTCACTTTCAACATTTATTGTAGTTATTTTTATTATTAAACGTTTTATTTTTACAACTGAAACGTTTGTATGCAGTTATTTGTCAGTCAAAACGACAAAACCTGTCATCAGTGCCATATAATCTGTATCATACACACGCTGCAAAATAAGTCAACTTAAATTATGTACCTTATGTATAGTACCAACCATGTACCAACTTAAGTTTAAGAAAAAAAACGTAATTGCCTTCTAGAGGGTGGAAATATATGATCATATTCTATTATTATTATTAGGTTGACAATACTTAAAAAATATACAAATAGCTCAAAAGAGTTGCTCTACTTTCTTGTGAATTCAGTTGTACTTAATAAAGCTTACTTATAATTCAAATAAATGTATAATCAAATTTAAATCTATATTTAGAATTAACGGTATGTATTTTTGTTAAAAAGCGGAATACTTTGAAGAAAGAATAAAAGAATTCATTAATATATAAAGGACTTGTTATTCAGTAGTACCTATATCTTATTTTCAAGATATGGCTGGTATACCTTTAAATTATATAAATAAGTTATAAAATAAATATTATTGAAGCACGAACATGACAAGTTTTTATGTATGTTTATATAAATAAAGGCAATAACTTTATCGTGCAGTAAAATAGAAAATCCTACAAGAAAATTTTACAATCTCCACCATACAGTTTAATTTTATGAACACTGTGATACTTACGTCACTGTCCGAATGGCAGCAATCGGCTAATCCACAAATATCTATGAACGTTTGGAGACCAGCAAGAATTGATTCATCAGGAGTTGGGCCAAGAATATTTCTGTATACATCAGATCTATTGGAACATCTATCTGCAACGATGACAGTAGCATGTAAAACAACTTAGGGTTTCAAAATTTATTCGTACTCGATACTTGTGTACTTCTATGTATTACAGTCTGTGAATCACGAATTCTTCGCGGTATTTTATTCTGTCTTTCTATACGTCTTGGACAATCGCTGTAGGGACAAATACTATCATTACTGTGACCCAAATATTTTTTACGTCTGCCGTCCTCGTCCAATATTGGTCTTAGCTCCAACGGAAATAATTTTATTTCTTTGGGGT
The DNA here is from genome assembly GCA_004785975.1 of Popillia japonica. Taxonomy (NCBI): domain Eukaryota; kingdom Metazoa; phylum Arthropoda; class Insecta; order Coleoptera; family Scarabaeidae; genus Popillia; species Popillia japonica. Next base: position 7,842 of record ML218328.1, read on the forward strand.
AAGTGCCGACACTAGACCTGAAAGCATTATGATCTAAATTATTGACTTTTTTCGGCTCTATTATGCCATCGTTGTCTGCTGACAGCTTCTTATCATCGGGTTTTCTGAAATCAATTAGTTTTAGATAATGCCATATCTTCATCTAATTTGATTTATATTAAGTACCTGTTCATTTAGAAGCGACAAACCGAAGCTGCATTGAACTCATTTAGATGGATAACAATTACTTCCTTAGTTGTAGGAGATTTATTGTAGGGCTCTTCTTTGATACTAGAATATAATCGTGATTAATATATCAATAGCATTAATTACTAAAATAAAATATTACTCTACCATTTCTATGATAAATCTACGGAATCGCTGAAACTTTGAATTTAATAGTGTTGTAGTTGTCAAAATGAAGTTTTTTTGATGACATTTTACGATATGTTGATAAATTTATTAAAAATCCTATTGTGCAAGCATCTCATAAATTAATAAATTAACACAGGAGAAATACCCTAGACTTCTATCGCTATCTATAAAACCCTGCTTTTTATTTCTTTGCCCTTATGAGTGTAGATTTGAGAAGAAGATGTATTATTCTCTAAATATGTACCTATATTGTTGGCATTATATTTTTATACGTACAGATAGAAAAAAGAATTATTTTTTATATCACATGTAGTATGAATTTCATGTGTATATAAAAAAAAATTCCATTTTTCTGAATTATATAAGTTGGAACAACCATGAGATCTTGATGTCATCAACGGTGGCAAATGTTAACGGTTACAGTTTACGTCATCCACCCCTGACGTCTGTCACCGATGAAGTTTGTCAAATTTGTCGTCTGTCACCGTTGTAGTTTGTTAAACATGACGTATCTAAAGATTGACGTTTGTCACCGTTTACGTTGCTCAAATCATTTGTCAGGGCTGATGGTTAGCAACGTTGACGTCTAACAATAGGTGTATTCAGGTGTATTCTTTCGTACTGAACTAAGTGAATATATTCACTTATGGTGAATATGTTCAATTTGACGATGTTCTTTCGAAGTCGTTCAGTTCTCCCACCTTTCCCTAAACAACTGATTACATTCACTTTATGTGATCTTACAATTTCGTTAGATCACAACAATCACATTTATATTTGCATTTTACCGCCTATAATCCTAACCTCAAACATGCAAATTGGACCAGTATATATACAAGAGAAACTAAATTAAAAATATGTCGAAAGAAGTAGTTGTGTATTTATACGATCCCGAAGACGACAAGAATTATTCCATTTTATTTCCAGTGAATTTTATCAAATTTTAGGACATAATTTTGATTTTGAAAAAGTTAAGATTTTAAAAAAGGAAAATAATTATGAAGAGATTAATATATGAAATGATATACATTAAAAAAGAAAATAACGCGGTCAATTTTAGAACAGATATTGAAAACTTAAGTATATTATTTATAATAATTTAATCACCTAATCACGTCTGAATTTTATCAAATTAAGCTCAAGTTGTCCACGATATTGTAAGCATACAATAAATAAAAATTTTGTCCACATAAACATAACCGTCACTTATAGTTGGCAATTTTTTTATATTTGCGCAAAGACGGTAGAATGCAAGTGATTGAGGCCGTTCTTTCGATCTACATTTGATCAGTCTAAGTGATTTGAATATAACAATCACTTTCAATGCATTCATATTGAATATATTCACTTCGTTCAGTACGAAAGAATACACCTAATGTTAACATCGGTCACCGTTGATATCTGTCACCGTTGTCGTCTGTCAATGTTGACATTAGCCATTGTTGGTGTCTGTCACCGTTGACTTTTGCCATCGTTGATGTCTGTCAACGCTGACGTCTAGCGAAATGTTGACATCGGTAACCGTTGGCGGCTGTCTGGGTTTACGTCATCCACCGTTGACGTCTGTCACCGTTGAAATGTGTCAAGTTTGACGTCTGTTGCCGTTGACGTTTGTTAAACATGACGTCTCTAAAGAATGACGGCTCTCACCGTTCACGTTTGTCAAATTTAACATCTCCCACGGCTGATATCTATCAACCTTGACGCCTAAGGGCTAGTTCATAGCTCTCCGTTTATCCGTCTGCGTTTATACGTTGACGGATGAAAATTTTTTTGCGGTTCATAGCGTTGCGTCTGAACGTACGTTTATTGACAGATCAATTTCCTATGCTAACCGTTTTGTTGTGACAGGTCTAACCTCACTTTTTTCGTAAACGGATGAACGGACGCGTACAAAGTTCAACGTCGGTCAACTTTATCCGTTATCGGATAGACTGTGAAGCACATAAAAATAACGTGCTGTGATTGGTCAACGGACAAACGCAAACGGACAAACGGAGAGCTGAGAACTCCCCTTAACAATATTGACATCGGTGCTGTTGACGTTTGCCACTGTTGACGTCTGTCACCCTTGACTTCTGTCACTGTTGACATTTGCCGCTCTTGACATCTGCCATCGTTGATGCCCATCAGGATTGACATTTGCCAACGTGGACGTCTGTCAGGGTTGACATTTGTCATATATGATGTTTGTCACATTTGGCGCTTGGCAGCGTTGACTTCTATCAATTAGCATATGCATTTTTATAACCTTCTTAACTTATCTTATTTTCTTGATTGTTTTTTTCCCCTTTTTTAGGTCAATTATAACACTCCAATTCGAATAAAGATCAAATTTATTCCAAAACCTTTACAATATAATCTGGTTTTCGTTACAACTTCGTTAGTGGAATAAAATTGACATTTATTTCGTGTCAAATTATAAATAAATAACTAGCCATGTCTAAAACAGCGGAAAAACTATCAGGAAAATAATATACTTCTATCAATGTTGACATCGGTCATCGGTCATAGTTGATGTTTACAAATGTGGCCGTCTGCCAACTTGGACGATTGTCAAATTTGACGTCTGCCGAGGTTGACATCTGTCATCGTTGATGTTTGTCAATTTGGACGTCTGGCGCCGTTGTTAACGTTGACGTATATCACCGTTTAATCTTTACTACAGGTGTTACAATACAATAAGTATATTTTTTGAAAATCAGATGTAAACATTTTTTTTTGTTCTTATCGTTACGTGAAGTTAGTACAATGAATACTGTGGGTTTTCTATTGACGATCCTGCATATACATTCCGTATTTTTCCAATCCTGTGTTGACACAAGTAGTTTGTCTTTAGTCTTTCTTCTTCTTTCTTTTTTTGTGTCCGGAATATTTTACAATTTCACGGTCCAATATAGGACCACGTCCAATACTTCGGGTTTGCTTTGCCATAAATCGTCCAAGTTACAGTGTGAGGGACAGTTAACGCACTTTAGAAGGTATTCCATATAATGTATCGTCCCACAGACGCACTTGTCGCCAATTGTTTGCGCCATGCCCCATTTGATCGGGTTTGTTTTTACCGCAGTAACACCTGTTCTCATACGGTTTAGCATTCTCCATGTCCTTCTGGCAGAGAATAGTTTGTGAATAGTTCATCCAGGGGGCTGCTGAGAAATCTGCGTCTAGATTTTAGCCTTTTACACTTTTGGTGTTGCTCGGCGGGGTGACGATTGTCGAATTAAACTTCTGGCTAAATTCATGTGCCTCTTTGCGTGCGTTTGTGACTGTGAAAGCGAGCTGCTTGGTAAAGTTTGTCTAGTGGTGTAGCCTTTATACCCCCTGTTACAAATCTGCAAGTTTCGTTGAGGCCTTGTTGGCATGTGCCGATCTTGACCATACAGGGCATGCGTATTCGGCTGTAGAGAAACATAATGCTCGTGCCGTCGTTCTAAGGACTTCAAGGTTACCGCCCTACTTACTGTTGATTAGGTTTCTTAAGGTATTGTTCTTCGCGGCCAACTTTCTTAAGTTGTCTTAAGTAACCGAAGATGCCTAGGAAATTAGCAGTCGTCACTGGCTAGAAGTAAACATCGTTACCAACGAATAGTGAGAGAGTCGCTGGATATAATGAACAACACTAATAATCTTAACAGAGGAGATGCTATAACATTCAAATGAATAGATAAACATTAGAACATCATTTCATTTCATTCTTTCGCAAATCAATGGTATAAGTGTGATTCAGTTTGTAAAATGTGATAGTGGATCTAGGTAACAGAAATTGGACTAGTTTCAGTTTAGTGTTTACTAATTAGTAATTAGTTTAGTATTTATACGTGCTCTTTTACTTTTATATGCCTCACCGTTATAATCAATAACCTGCAGTTTATTACATTTGCACTCAATTCACCTCCTTTATGTGCTCTCCTCTATTCAACGACTGAATAGTGCTTGTCAGCTTGGCTAAACAGTCCGCACTTACGAAAAAGATTTTATTAATCATTATTACTGGCTACCACCTTTTAGTAAGATCAAACCACCTGAAATATCAAGATGTAATGTACTTATAAAGGAGATAAACAGATTTCTAGCAAGCCAGCTCTTGCCATACATCAGGACCTGATCGAATTTGCATGACTCAAATACAGAAAAGCCCTCGTGGAGACTCCATAGTTTAAAAGCGTTTAACTTGCTGTCTTTAGGGGCACTGTCAAAAACTTTTTTCTCTCAAATACTTTTTGAGCTCGAAAAATGACCAGAAGTCACACATTGACAAATCGGGTGGATAAGCTATTATTATTGTTATTATTATTATTATTTTCAACGTACCATTTAGCGGTAACTAGCTTCTAATTTAATTGGGCCCACCAAACCTGTACTTATGAAAAATACTGCCAATGATACATAATGATGGTGCAAAATCCTCAAATGCAGATTTTTCTTCACACTTAAACGCGCTCAAGCCTTTTTTTGAAATCATAGTAAATCATTATCCCAAAGTTCTCTCATGATAACTCCATTTTTTCGTTAATAGAAGCTTTATTCTGTGGACTATTTTACAGACATTATTCAACCGAATTGCACAAACTAAACTGAAATTGACAGATAAAATAATGCACTATTTAATAAAAAAACAATTTGTTTTGCACGGTTAACTAGATTTTTCAATTCTCAATCATTCTAGCTTATCTCTGGTAAAGTCTTATTTTATTTGATTTTAACGTTGTAGCTTTTGGGCTTATATACATTGACTGTTGTGTATTGATGTTGATGTATGTTCTAGTTATATTTTATATGTGGTACGTCATGCCGTAGGTTAAATAAGTAAATAATAGTGTAGGTAGTATGGTTTGCAAATTATATAGTGTAAACGAATGCCATTATTTATCATATCTTTATTGATTTATTTAGATTTTCTATTTATTACTATTAACAAAAGAATTCTATAGACATTTATTACCATTATAGATATCTAGTAGTTTAGTGCCGCGAATTATTAGAAAGATTTTCACTGTCTCAAGTTTACCGACTATAGATGGCAGGAGCTGCGTTTATCCAAGCAACAAAGCTTTGCTTTCATAGGAATCGTTACTGGTAAATGTTTTGTTTGCCTATTTAACGCCAGATGGACACTGCAATTATAAAAGTAACAAAGTAAAGAAAAGCAGAACAAATATGTATATTTGTATTAAGAATTACACGATTCTAATTGATATAAGCGTTGCGCTTATTTCTTTTATTTATTTAGCCAAAAACTTGTTAATAAACGTATGTATGTTCTGACTAATGTAAATATAAATCATTTTCTGTAATAAATGGATAATATATAATAAATATGTACATATTCTGTTGCAAAATTGCAATTCCAGCATTGTGATTGCTCCATTAAACTTATTTATTTATTTAACTAACTACTACAATTAATGGCCATTTACTGGATTTGGTAAAATTTCCTTTTGAAGCCGTTTCCATCTATATAAAAATACTAAAACAAACTAAAGATTGATAATAAACTCCCTTGGAAATCTTAGCAAGAAAACCTTGCAGTACAGCTCAGTTGTTTTCGTTACTGTTTACGAAACTTCTCGTAGTATTTCAGTGTGAGAAGATCGCTGAGTCCCTATTATGCCTGCATCCAGAGCATTCCCCCCAGAAAACAAGGGAAAATGCCGTGGATCTGCAAAAATCTGTTGTGAAGCATATCTCGTATTGCATCAAACGCACCTCAGTAAGGTATACAGAAATCTAGTTAATCAATGTGCTAAATGGTATTATCTTTCGGTTTAGGTGTGAGATAGGTCGTTAAATAATTTGACAAAAAATTGAACTTAAAGATTATTTTCAGCAGAACAACAATGTCGCTTTATAATTAAAACGATAGGTAACTTGTTGGGTTTTGTTGGATATATTTCTGTTTACGTTGTTTACTCTGAATGTTTTCTGGAGAAGATAATTATCGTTATTATTATTACGTACCTGCATTTTGCTATCAGCAATATAATCCTGAAATAAATTCGTACAAAATAATTTTTAATTTCAGACAATGTTCAAGAAATTTGAACTTCTTCGAAAACGGTGTCTGTATTTTAACAATATGTATATGTAACAATATAATGAAATTTTAATACTATGTAATTGATACGTAAATTAAAAAATAAAAGATGGGCTAAGCTAGTGTCCGTTTGTTAGAGCAAGAAAGGCATACACGTTGTATTCTACTGTGCCATTGTATTGGCGATCGCATAGCTTGTTGCATCTTTATTTTATACATCGACTTTCAATTTCGTTCATCGCAGTTCAGCGATACACTAGATTTTCTATAGAGCCGACGATCGAGGGCAAAACTCCAATTCTATGGAGAACGCGAGTGCAATAGCAACACTGTTGTTATTGCATATCAGCATGAGATAATCACGTAATATGGGCGCTGTAGCAGTATTGCGTAGATCCTTCCGCTTGTAGACGGCCAGTCACTACCGATATATCAATTGATCCATTGACGAAGTGCACTCTGTATCTGGCAGGTAATGCCAATCTTAAACCCGTAAAAAATTAAATAGGTATGTATATTTATTAACATGTTCAGTAAATAATGTGCGCTTTGAAAAAATTGACTTTTTTTGAAATAATTATATTTTTTATGCAGAAATCAACATCTGTTGGTTTAAATAAACTATCAATCAAGTGTTCTTTGAAAGAAAATAAGCTGTTCTGCTTATCAAGGCTACCAATTCTAGCTTCTGCATTGTACCTATAGGCAGATGTATTTTCCTAGCGTTGTTACAACATTACCCCGTCGTAAATAATCTTACGCTGATAATTATGTATGTAATAACAGCAAATGATAGCTTTGGTACTAATGTACTGATACATTGCTAGAAGTTACATTGGCAAGATTTTAACGATGGACCTTGCGCACACAAAAGAACCTCTATTAAACTTATTCATCTGCAGTTTTTGTAACTTTGCATATACATACATATATAAATATTTGGCTAGCGCCCACTGAATGTGGTTTTGTTCAGCTTTTTTTGTCAAAAGTATCTAGTTTTTTTCTTGTATGTCTTAATATGACAAGTGTAAATTGCTTTTCTGAAAGGCTGGTTTTATTGGACATATGTACTGTGCCTATGAATATTTTTCACATATGAAAATATTTCTATGTTGCATATTACACAAGCCAAAAGGGATTTAGGCTATACATACATGTATATGTATGTATAAATGTTACTTGAAAGCATTTCCCAGGAGATCAATACCAGAGCTCCCATGCAGCCTCGACCTACTTATACATATATCCAAATGTATTTGGTCACATACAGCTAACATAACTACATACATACATACATATGTATATACTCTTAATACCGAAAAATGTTTTACATACATAGTTTAGCAGAACTGATTTACATATTTATGTATATATGTATATACATATGACAGAATTATCATTTTGTTTAACACCTTAATTAGAAACATTAAACTTGAATTTTGTTCTTAGAATATAAATATATTTTTAAAATACAGGTTTAATAATAATAATTAACATATGTATGACCATAATAGTAACATAAAGACGAAATCATAGCTAATCTCTCTATAGCCACATAAGATTTAACAACTACAGTCTTGATGATATTCATGCGTTCTGAACTTGATTGGGTACTAAGAAAAATAGACAGCTTTGATCAGTTAAACCAAAAAATTGTTAAAGCCTTAGTGTTAGTTATTGGTCCAAAATTTAAACATTTATACATATTTACGATATTTAAGAAGATTTGTGTAGTTTTCTAATAGATGATCTAGTACTTTATTATTCCACTCAATGCATCATTAATTGCTTAGCAAGCATTGGTAGGGATTTGAAGTTGCCAATTTAGACATATGAGACACGGCTTCAGACACCCATGTAAAAAAAGAAAATTTTTGATTCAAATACAAAATAACTTTATTCAATTTTTATACAAAAAGAAATGCAAAGCAATTCAAACTTGTTAATCTGGTTATTTCATTGGCAAAATCAAAAATTTTAGGAATGGTGTTGCGCAGAGTCTAACTGGTTTTCTTTTATCATCCACGCACACAAAGAAAGTTTGCTTTCCTTTTTATTTTTCGAACAAATGCGCCACCTGAGCCTTTCTTCATTTTTTTTCTGGATTTTTAAGTTTGGAGCTGCATTTTTTCTGTCTTTTTTCTTGTCATTATTCCTCGAGTCAATAAGTGATTGTATTATTTGGTCCCTGAAGTTTAGATGTGCATTTTTCTTTCCTCTCATTTTCTGATATAGGCAGTTACTATTCCATAAGCAAAATGAAACCAAATGAAAAAATAATTTTAGGTACCATATAATGGATTTGCTCGGTGTGGTGTAGTATGAAGTCATTTGATCCATTCGATTAGTCCCAGACATACATATATATGTTGTAATCAATAACGATATTTGGTTTCACAAGTTCTGATTACGTCCCATAGTTTTATGAAATGTGGATGATGATAAACTATATTTCTTGACGAATAATGCTTCATACTAGGCAATTTTATATTTTCCATTGCAATACAAAAAGCTAAAAATCTCACTACTTCATCTCGTTTTGCATTTTTCTATTTACATATAATTTTCCGGCGAAGCCATTTTTGATAAGAAAAGTGTCCTGGCGTCCGTCCAATGAACAAGTTTATCAATCAATGCAATATCAAATAGCAGAAAAAATATTTGAAGAGGTGATGCATTTTTAGGTATATCTACTTTCATACCTTCTTTCTCATTGAAATCGAATATTGCTGGATCTCCCTTTATACCAATCAATTCATCTTTATCATCGACATTGTCTTCTTCACCTTGGCTCACCTTATAATCACTTTTTCGACATTTCTATTATTTTCACTGTCATTAGCCACTGAACCTGAATTTTCGGGAGAAGACAATTGCCAGTCACTTCCAGAATCCTGATATGGTTCTTTGAAAGAATTATCATCTTCATCAGAGTCCAAATCATTGTCATCAGTTTTACAAGTTTTCATGTTTCTTCTTGTAGCACAGCCTCTGTCAAACGTTTTCTTTTGGCGAATACATATCAGAATCATATTTATTTACACATACAAGATTTATTAGAGAACAAATGATAGTAGTTGATTGTACGACAAAACATAACCACAAAAGATATCCAGAGAGATCCATTTGATTCACATATGTGTCTTACAGTCTTACATGGTCCATTTAAAAAAAAATAAAAGTCACTTTGTAATGCCACGTCCTCGTCTCATATATGAGCCGGCAGTCTATAAGATAAAGCCAGCCGACTCATATACAGAGCTTTCATTTAGAATCGAAACCCACGTGATCTCTGACGTAAGATGACGTAAATAATATATTAGTAACAAGTAATATCTATAAGCTGTCCAACCGGTAACCGGTCTAACCTGAAACTTGCAAAATCGATATTTGATCAGATAGAAATAGATTACACAATGTAGAAGAACTTCAAGCAGCTATACGAGACAAGATAAATAATATCTCCATAGAAGAACCGCAAAATGTATTTGAAAATTTAAAACGCAGAGTAAATATTTGTTTAGCTAACAATGAAAAACCATTTTCAACATTTATTATAGTTATTTTTCCGTTACTTAGTTGTGATTATTTACAATATAAACCTAACCTTAAAAAACCTTAAAATTTTAATTGTCAATATAGGTAAATAAAAATTTCTGGAGAAATTTTATTCTTAAAAAGATGTATTACCATACTGTTAAATGGGTTGCATATCTAAAAGAATTCACTAAACTTTTTATATAACCCTACAGTCAGTCTTAATCCTCTGGATTAAGATCAGGTGAGTTTGGTGGCCGTGAATTTGCGAAATGTCTGCTTAACACACGACTAAAAAGAAAGACAATGGGTAATAATGGGTAATGCCTGGTCGGAAAATGTGCGGTGGTACTCCATTTTTCAATGTTGTATGTTTGCAGCAATATCATTAATTAGCCATCTTTCAACATTTGGAAGTATCGTTCACCGTTTACAGTTACGATACGGTTTCTCCATTCTGCATTTCCTCCTACAAATATGGACCAATGATAAAATCAGCTGTAAAACCGCACCAAACGTTGACTTTCGATTTCTTGTACATTTTCTACAGACCAGATTTTATAGTCTTGAGTATTGACTTCATCATTCAACGTCAAATGTGCCTTATCTGTCCATAAAATATGGGATAGCCATTCCGGTTTAATTTCTATCTGAGCCATTACTAGCAAAGCATTTTGTGTACAATTTTCCAAACCGTGGTATACGACACTTACAATCGCTTGGATATCACATTTGCAATACTGTTTGCTAGTGGATCACATGGCTATGTCCTAATTTTCATGAAGAGCTTCTGTAACTTGGACATTACTAATTCTTAATCCTTTTGATCTTGGTAGATCAGCTGCAGATTTTTGTATCAAATTGCCGAATGCTTTCATTTGTGTGGTTTCATCTGTCTTGTCAGTTCGATTTTAAAACTACTGTTATGTTATAGCTCTAATGGATGTGCTGCAAGTTTCGGGTGTCACATAATCAGTCCTTCGTGTCTCCTTAATTTATTTTATCGGAGAAAAGATTAAGATAGATGTAAGCGTCAAACATTTAAACACTATCAGTGAAAACAGTGCTAGGGGAATGATTTCGCCATATTTCACGTTTTATTGCTCTTTAGTCTTTTAACAGGGTATCTTAGAAAGAATTAATCGATGCATTGCTTTCATACAATTCTAACCATTTCAATACTAGTGTAATGAAATATTACGAAAGTTCTTTAAAAGCGCTTGAGTTCGTGTGGGTTACCTAGACTACCATAGCACTCCTATTAAATACTTCGAAATCAGTCGCTTGTAAACTAAGTGAGGATACTTTATTAAGGTTTAGTGAACGATTCAGGTAGGTTGGCACAAATAGAAACCCCGTATAATATTGCTTTTCGCCTCTCAACACGGATCGATACATTTTAATTAGGATGAAAATTATTTGACGTAAAGTTCTTTGTTTACATTGAACAAGACCTTTATACACACAAAACTTTTACTGAAGTTCGATTACGAAATAATCATACGACAATATTTAAAAACCGGGGTTCATATCCACCCACTAATGAAACTATATCGATCGTGTGATGAGGTCAGCCGCTGAGAAAAAATCGCTTCAAAACGCAAATCCGTGAAATGAAATCTCTCCGTCCAACGCAATTCTCGTCAACCAGTGAATTATGAAAATAGGCGCGAGACCCTCCTTTAGAGAAACTTGCTGGTACAACCGTGAAGCATTAAATTGTACTAAAGTTGAGTTTGATATAAATGTAGATACCCCGTTTATGAAATAAAAAAGTAAACAGTTTTTACGAATTAGTTGTACTAATTTTGACGTTTACATTTAATATTGAAAACTGATTTACAAAAAATTGAATACTTTCTAGTAAGAAGTGATTCCTAGTTTCCTTTAGTTTAATTGGCTAGGAAACAATTCACGTCTGGTTCCTGACAGTCGGCATCGAAATGAAAGCGTGGTTTAAATATTTCTGAATAAAATGCTTAGTAATTCTAACATTTTTATGTAGTCCGAACATCTTGCCAAGATACTTCTCGATTATGGTCCAGCCTCTGAGTGTTTTATATTGAATTGAATAGAGGTACAAAAATGAATACTAGACCAGAACAGATTAGGTCTCGGTCCACCCAGCAATAAACACAAAAGAAAAGTAGTTACAGACAAACGCCCCGATAAATAGTAACTGTGTACCACTATTAACTAAATAATTAAATTAACCGAAAGTTTTACTTATAAAAGCTTCTTGTTAATTTAAACTAACCCCGTGTCTGACTTGTAGACATTAATAACTGAAAAGCATTATTCAATATACAAAATTTCTATTGGAAGTAGTAATTTTGTTACGATGATTACTGTTATAATTATGTTATACCTAGGTATTACGAGCGTACATTTGTTTTGAAATCTTTGGTCTTGGTTGACAATTCGAATACAAAAGTATAGTATTATACAGGGTGCCCACCTAGTACGCGAAAGTCCAATATATTAACTCATAAGAGGCATAACTAATTTTTTTTGTTTTGATGTGTTTAGTTAACTCAAGATCTACAGACTAAATATAATGTCGATTATACAGTTTGTTCCGTTTCTTCTGGACGGATAGCAACTTTGTTTTTTTAAACGCAAACCTATATTTTTTAGCATTTATTTTGAATCTCAATGAAAAACAAATGGTACTTTATGTATAGTACTCATAAAAAACTTAACGGTTTTTGAGTTATTTAGCTTGTTATGTTTTTTAATTCGATTTCCGGTAATCATAATATCGGAAATTTTCAGGTTATGCTAATCAACAGAAAGAATATTTTTCGACCAAATGTTAAGCAACAATGGCTCTTCAGAATGCCATGTCAGAAACTGAGCTACAATATACAGAGTACACAAAAAATCTTGTCAAATTTGAGGACGAAAAACATGAAAAATCTCCGTTAATTCAAATGGAACAGCATGTATATTATTGGTCAGTAAAATGCATAGTTTAATATACTACAACTTTGCTATGGCTTTCCCTATACCTAAGTTTAATAGTTTAAGAGACAAACGCAATATCATGGTAAAAAAGTGCCCCACTTTAAATTTACTCCACTTAAAAGAACAAAAAACTTAAAAAAAAAGAGAAAACTAAAGAAATTGCTGGAAATGTCCACCGCGTACTAGGTGGGCACCCTGTATATGAACAATTATTAGATACCTACTTACAGAGTTTTTTAAAGGTTTCGTTATTCTACCCGTATATAGTCCTCATGTAAACAAACCAAAAATGTCAATACATGCTTTCCTGCTTTTGACCAGATCATAGTAGTGTATATAGTAAACAAAAAATTAAATAAAATAAAGCACAAGAATGAATAAAAGAATAGAAACTACAAACCTCACGTTTCGCCACTAATGTCATTGACTTCCTCAGAAGTGAAAAGTGGGTAAAGAAATTTAGAAGATCACAGATAACTGAACTCTTTCGACCAAAAGAAGGTAACGAGGTTTTTGCCTGATTTTATTCTGTTTTACTAACAACGCCAAAAAAATCGCAAATGCTTAGGTGAATATTGCAGATCGTTTGATTTGAGTATTTTTATACTATAAAGCACAAGTGGATAAAATATAGACGTCCTGTGTTGCACCTATTTAAATAATTCAAAGATATACGAACACCAAATCATAAGTAAACGAACACAGCTATTACTAACCTTTTTTTGTTGGTCTATGTGTGTTCTGCATGCCATGATTAAACTCAGAGTTTTCATCTAGCAAGTAAACTTCATTTGCATATCGTTCGTATCTGATTTATGGATGCTTTGTATGGTTTTGTATGTACCTAATTGATCTGACCCAAAGACCTTTCCCTTTCGACTTCTTTTAGAAATTGTGTATCGTAATAAAATGAAATGTACGTTCTGCAACATACTAATTTTGAAAATCCATATTAGAGTGACATCTTCACAATTCCCATGAAATTGGCAAAAACTGGTTTATCCAAAGCAAAATTTAGAGTCTCCGACGATGCTGTAAGAAGAGTCTGCTTAAC
>SMLS01066488.1:0-13585 GCA_004785975.1 Popillia japonica
GATGTGAAATGATGAAATTTTTTGTACGGTGTCGTTTTGTAACTGTGTGAATATGTGCACATTTGTTAAATTATTTATAGCCTACATATTTTCTTAAAGCTTAAATTAACGTCTTTAAATTTAGAACGATCTCTAACGAACATAAAAAGTGTTTCAGATTTGTTACATTAGTATTAAGTGTGTACATAATAATATTACCGTCATGTAAAAGTGGGCTCTAATTTATCTTGCAAATAACTCGATTGAAAACATCGTTTATACAGGGTTTTTCACAGTAGCTGTTCGTTAGAAGTTTCTGAGGTTAGAAAAAACCTACAACTCTGAATTTTTGGAATCCGGGGCTATTCAAGATTCTCTTTCATTTTAAAATATTTTCAGGGTCTTACCACTTCCGGTTATACCGGAAGTCGCCATAAACTTTTTTATTTTAAATAGAACACCCTGTATATTATTTCATTTTTAAATTCTTGAGAAAATTTTATGATGGGTTCTATCAGGTTTCCCTATACCTATTTTCAACTGCTACTTAGATATCTTGATTTTTTTGAAAATGTTGAAAGATGTAGCGTTATTTGCAACACAGTATCTTTTGCCCATTTTCGACTGGTAATAAACACTTCTAGGGTAGATGGAAGCACAACAATGACACTTTCGAAATCCACATTGACAATTGATTTGTCGCATACAGGGTGTCCAAAACTGCATGATCAATTACAAAATCTTCAAAGTTGAAAAAGTTCTTTTTTTCAAACGGAACACTCTATATATTATTGGATGATCAGATGCAGAATTTAATTCTACATCGATTCGCTATGACCTTCAACCATCTTGGCCGTATTGTGCTCTTCTCAATTTGGCCGTGGCTTCATGCAGTACATATTTCAATCCTGCGTCGGAGCTCTGGTTCCCACTTATTGTTCTTAATATTGGTTTTCACTGCAGGAAACGTTGCCCGAATCTTCTAAATGAATTGGTCTCTATTATCAGCCCTTTCAATTGAGAAAATGACTGTCTTCACAAGCCCTTCTGATGGAAAAAATTTAGTGACTTGCCTTCCAAAGATTGTGGTGGCTAAATAATGAAACCACCACTACCTAGGCATCAATTTGTATACTCTGGTCATTGAGAGAATTGGTGATACCTCTTCCATAATAGATTGGGACACCATCATGTAAAAATTGCTTAATTCTTCTGATTTGAAGGGGTAGAGTACAGTAGGTGGCTAATGAATTAGAAACTTTCGTCAGTGCATGACTTAACTTTGATGAGTATATTTTAAGTGTACTAGATGGTATTTTACGTCCCCATTTGAATATATCAGTACACTAGACTGTATATATACCTATATGCAGGATGGGGCGCACTGCCGCAAAGAAAAATCACTGAGTAACTTCCTCAGAGAACACCGTATTCCTCTTCTTCCTTAGTATGAAAATTCGGAAGATTTTAATCTGATCGAGAATTGTTGAGCACTGTTAAAACCCAATGTGAAGCAATCAAACATCCCAAATTTAGTAATTCTCAAAGAAAGAATTGCGGATGTATGGCCTAATGATCCTCAATTAAAGACACAATTAGTAGTTGTTGAAAGTATGCCTCGGCGAGTACTAGAGCACTAGTTGATAAATTTAGTGTAATGTGGGAGCATAATAATAGTGTACATTATCATAATAAAATTTTCTATTTCTGCCTTACTTGGATTACATTATTAAGTCTTTCTAGAGTTTCTAATTCATTGCCCACCTACTGTAGTAGAGATCGTTCTAGAAAAATGGTTGGGGCATTTTGCTGCTAACATTTCCGCCAAAAATTTAAGAACTAGGTTTCTAGTACAGCATAAGGGACTGTTTGTTGTAGAAACTGTTGTAAGTGTAACTTAGTCACCAAAAACACGAACTTTTTGAAAAAGATCGTGTTTACAGTTGACATGTATACAGTTTAATCCCTAACACCAGCATTGTTCAAAAGTCCAGAAATATGTGACTCGAGTAAGTCACATTGTACTGTTACTTGTGAGTTAAACAATTTAAGTAGTATTTAATAATTTCTCGCAAAGAAACGCTTTTTAATACTATTTTTCTGGTACATATTATTATTCTAATTCTGTACACAGTTTTATTATATTGCTTACCACTACGTACCTACTTGAAGGATATCACAATAGAATGCAAAAATAAGTACATACATACTAACAGTTAACATTTGTTGATAAAATTATAAATTAAATTCCTAGAACAAAGGAAATGTTTAATTAAATTTTTTATTGTACCAGTTGCAGTCACTTTACATTGAAAGTGTATGTACATATGTTTTGTTTAGCAACAAAACAATAGTATAATCTAATTCTAAAAATAAAAAATCTGGCGGTAGTAAATCTGTAACGAACTATTAACACAATTATTGCAGGAATTTCTATACCTATGTATAATAATAACTATAAGTAATTACAATACATACCTACTAGAATATAAAGTAAGTTTATTGGACTTGTTACTTTTGTTTATTGCTTATTGGGTTAGTGCATTCCAGCAAATCTCATATCCGAACTGACTATATAAATTCTTATATTGTATTTGTAATTGGATTGGATTCAATTTTAATTTCTCCATTGTAGCTTAAAGAGAATTACCTGGAATTTATGTGGTTTATTGTGATAGCATTTATTTTCAAACCGACTTTATTGAGAACGAGAAAAGAAATATGTAGTACGTGATGAAGTACATACATACATAAATATATGGATATGTAAGGTTTCGGAGAATTAGTGATAGAGCTTATCTCCATATTTTTCGATAATTATTATGTGTGTAGATATGACCGTGTTTTAGCACAAGTTGTTTTCTCAGTGGATAGGTGGACCGACAAAATTAAGCCTATAGATTGCCATCGACATTTATTTTTAATTCTGTAAAGACCTTTTAATTATCGCTTTTGTGTTTCTGACAATTTAGTTTTTCAACTTAATGACACCGTGTCGTAAATCTCTTTCCAGCAATGGCAATCTCCGTTGTTCCAATGCAGCGCATTCAAATACAACAGAGTAAGCTGTCTCCTCCTCGCCATTGCATACTCTTCAAATAGGTTCATCTTTATAGACGTGCCAATTCTTCTTCTTCTTTATCGATTGCCTTATGCCTTATGGTGTCGGCTGATGTGGAGTCTCCAACCATGTCCTCCACATCCTTCTATCCTGTGTCATGGTTCTAAGTTCATTGACTAATTTTCCTCTCTTTAGCGCTAGTTCTTCTACTCTCTGGTCCATGGTTTTGCCAGGTCTACCAACTCTTCTTGTGCTGCCCACTTTTGATCCTGCTACTCTCTTCGTTAGTGCATCCGCCGACATTCTCTACACATGCCCGCACCATTTTAACTGCTTCTGTTCAAGTAATTCCGTAATTGGCACTTGATTAGTCATTTCTCTTAGCTCTTGATTTTTAACTTTATCCCTTTTTGTTTTACTGGCTATTTTTCTTATGTATTTCATTTCTGCTGCTGTTATTCTACTTTCCAGTTTCCTCGTCATTGGCCAGGTCTCACTTCCGTATATTATTGTTAGGACTACTACCGTATTATAAATTCTGCTTTTCGTGGCTGCATTGACTTCCTTTTTGCCCAGAATTATGTTATTGAACTGGTAAAATATTTGCGTTGCCTTTTTTGACCGATTCAGAATTTCTACGTCTACTTTGCCATCGTCGCTAATTTCCAATCCCAGATATGTTATCGTTGATACTCTTTCTAATGTATCTTCTCCACACATGTCTTGCTGATTTTTTGGTGCGTTAATCGTCATTACTTTTGTTTTGCTTGTATTTGTTTGTTTTACAGAGCTTTACTACACTATCCATATATACAGGGTTAGTTAAAAGTATGGAGACGGCGATTTATTGTCGTTAATATTCATTTTAGCGAATTATGTTCAATATAAAAGTTTGTTAGGATATTTTGATCTACATTTGAGAATATTTGATTTTTTTTTGTCTTCAATTGTTTTTTAGTTACGCCTGTTCGCGCAATTTTTTTAAATGGGAACTAGTAAATTTTACTCTACCATTCGATAGAGAATTTTTTTCTCTTTACAATGATATTTTTGTTTTTTTTTAATTCATTTTAATAACTTTTTTACAAGAAAAATTAAACAAATTAATAACAAAGTAAATTAAAGTAAGTGTTCAAGTTGTTGTCCGTTAGTAATTTGACAATGACCCAATCGATTTACAAAACCCCGAACAAAAATCTCGGGGAATGGCTTGTATCGTTCTGATAATTCGGATTTGTAAATTTTCGACGTTATTGGGCTTATCTGTATAAACTTTGTTTTTTACGTATCCCCAAAGAAAAAAATCCGAAGGACTTAAATCTGGCGAACGGGCTGGCCATTCAATGGTTTCTCGTCTTCCAATCCATCTGTGGGGAAAAACGTTGTCCAGATATTGACGAACATTTACACCATAACGTGGTGGGACGCCATCTTGCTGGAACCAGATACTGTCATTGGGCAGGTGTTCATTGTTTTCATGTGGACAGAGCGTAGCACAGGCAGATATTATTTGATTTTGCAATAACTGCAAATACAGAGCCGAAGTTAAATTACCATTGATGAAAAAGGGACCGATAATATGACCGCCTAGAATGCCAATCCAAATTACAAACGTCTTGTAAACTTCTGCGTCTATCTCCGTAACCTAACATCATAAGTATTTCAATTCGTTCATGTTCACTTAAACTCGTCATTGTTAATATTAACAGCAACAAATTGCTGAATTGAAATGAAATAAATTATTTCTGTCAAATATTTGACGTGCAGAATAACCACTAATAAAATTATGTCGCTCAAGTTTGTTTATCGCTTCACTTCTGTCTATCTGTGATGTACCAAACATCTGTTAAACACTTGAACCGGCCTTTTCTTATAAAAAAGTTATTAAAATGAATTTTAAAAAAACAAAAACATTATTGTAAAGAGAAAAAAATTCTCTATCAAATGGTAGAGTAAAATTTACTAGTTCCCATTTAAAAAAACTGCGCGAGTAGGCGTAACTGAAGAACGTGAAGAAAGAAAAAAATCAAATATTCTCAAATGTAGATCAAAATATCCTATCAAACTTTTATATTGAACATAATTCTTTAAAATGAATATTAACGACAATAAATCGCCGTCTCCATACTTTTAACTAACCCTGTATATTACAAAGCAGAGGGCTTAGACTATCCCCCTGTTTTATTCCTCTTTTCAATTCAAATTCTTTGGAGACTTTACCCTTTATTATTCTAACCTCCCCTATAACTAATTACTACTATACTCCTTTATTCGCCATTATCGGATTCGTAAGTGTATTGTGGCTCGTTTCCATGATCATAGAATGTATTTCCTATTAAAAGATCTTTGTTATACAAAAATTTAGTACTTTCTTCCCATTCTGGTTTAACTTCTCTTCAGTTCCATATCTTCCCATGCTTCCTATTGCTTTATTTCTATCATTTCCTATTCGTCCATTCCAATCCCCCATTATTAACACTTCTCTATTTTTGTCTCGTGACTCATCAACTAGTTCCTGTAGTATTTCGTAAAATTCTTCTATTTTTTGTATTTCTCTACCCTCTCTTGGTGTATATATTTGTATTATTGTTATCTCCCTATTTATGTTTATATCTATACTTATAATCCTGGAGTTTACAGCTTTCCAGCCTACTATTCTTTTTTCCAGTTCTTCATTTGTTATAATTGCCACTCCTTCTATTGCCCATTTCGTGATCTCTACCCCCGAGTATCTTAATGTATATCCGTCTTTTAAGTCTTCTATTCCCGTTCCATTTTTCTTGGATTCACTGATACCTAGTATCCGAATGCCTCTCATCTTCATTTCGTCTACAACTTCCACTTCCTTTCCATTCAGTGTCTGTATATTCCAAGTTCCCACTCTAATTTTTTGTTTCGGTTCGTTGCATTTATCATTATCATTGTCCTTATTTCTGTGCCTGGTCGTCAACATGTTTTTATTTTCTGTATTTCCTATCAGTTTTTTGAGACTAGCTTCCGTGTCGTTGTATCCCATTCCATAAGCCTACCGTTTATTATTGCCTTCTGGTATTTGATTTTCACTTCCACTCCCTTTTTCCTCTCTGCTTTTGCTATTTCCCTGATTCTTCTCTGAATTTCATATTCTTCCCTTGTCAACTCGGTTAAGCACCCCCACATTCAACGTTGTTCCAGTGTACCCCGTGTGTTTTTGTAATCCACTCAGCAACTGCATCACGTTTTGCTGTCTTAGTTATTACCAGAACCGGTTCAGGTCTAGTGAATTTTATTGCAGGAACTTTTCTTGCTAGTTTGTTTGCTAATTCATTGCTTGACATGCCCATATACCGCGATCCTCACAACCAAGTAACTTTATTATGTTTTGCCAGGGTTCTCAGGTTTTTCAGGCAGCCCCAAGCTAGCTTTGAACTTATCTGATAAGATGCTAATGTTTTTAGGGTCGTCAGACTATCCAATAGAATATGAATCAGCTGACCCTTAGGTTGATTTTCCTATTCAAGGTTCTCCAGAACCTGTCATTCTCTTTGATCCGTCTGCGTACCAGATTTGGGTTTGGATTCGAGGTTAAAGTTTTACTCTCCACTGATCCCAATCTAGAGTAACCTCGAAGGATTTATCGAAGAAGAACTTACTTCTGGTCTTCGTTAGATGTACTTTCACTTTTGCAACAAATGAAAAGCTTCCACTTCTTCGCCAACACCAGAAATTATTGCGATAAACCAGTTTTACCAAGCATACAATGTTCTGACTTATACTATACATATGTAGTGTATTAACAGTGAAAATCAAATTGGAACAGATTATACTTTAAGTATTGCTCAGCCATCTGGTTGGAGTAACACAATCTCATAGCCAAAAAAAATGTTAAATCATTCATACATTCCTCATTCACACATTCTAATGCGATCTCCAAAATTTTTGTCAACTGCCACGTCGTTGATAGATTGCGTAACTTTGTACACCTTTACCGATTATAGTCAAAGGATAGCCAGGTTGTTTTTAGCATCCATTGTTGATGTTGAAGTGTGCATATTTGCAATTTTATCCGTTGAAGCGTGAAATCCGAAAGATTGATATCCAATTTGAAATATTATCCTCGTGGATATGAAGTTCTTGTAAAATATTCTTTGTATATGATGCGTTAATGTAAATTCTTTATCGATGCAGCATTTACTAATGACATTTAAAACTTCTTTCTCAATAGGCGAGGTTTCAATCTAAGCTTTGTAATATTTCTAATAATTTAAATACATAATATAAATTTTTATTATTTTATATATGTATGTATGTATGTACACTACTGTTCATATTTTTGGGGACGACTAAGAAAACCCGAAAAAGCAAACAAAATTGAAATATTAACAATTAATTGTGTTTTATATGGAAGGGCATACATTTCTACATACATGAACATAGTTTACACTATCGATCTTTCTATTATCTTCTATCTCATGAATTTTATATTCTACCGCAGTCTTCTCTAAAAAGTCACTTTTTTCCCTTTTACGGGTGTATCAATGTAAACTTGAAAATATTGTAGAATATTTCAAGGAAGAACTAATCTATCATTGGTAGAATACCTAATACGACAAATAAAGCAAATATTTTCTTTTATATAAAAACAAACTTAATAGGAGTTTCGTTTTGATAAACCATCCTAACAAACATGTGATGACGAAATGAATTATTTTTGGTTTTGTATAATATAGATACTCACTGTTCAGAAGTAAGTTAAATTACAAATAACTGTTCGTTTTTATTCTAATAAAAAAAAACAATTTGTATTTTTTAATCGTCCCCAAACATATGAACGGTAGTGTATATACTATTTCTAGTATTTCTGTGTTAAACTATTTAAACCTACCATTCATATTAGAACAAGAATGTTCATGGTCAATCATTACTTTTTATCTCAGCATTTGCTGCACAAAAAGGTTACAAAAATCCATACGTAAGTGACACGCCCATATTTCCGAACTCAATGAAATAAGGGACCGTGATCAAAGGAATGTATTTTTATATTATCGTGGGTAGATCGCTGTGTATCGTATTTTTTTACACATGTGATTTGTTTCGTAAGCTGTCGCTGTGCAAAAATATGATTAGGCGATAACAAGTATCTTAACAAATATGTTTTTTTTTGTTTGATAATTTTGTAGTTATATCATCTCCTGTACAGTCATATAATTAATTAACAAATAATAGACTTCATAAAGAAAGACATCCGCTTATAGATTCTTCTAATATTAGAATTAAAAGATAAGGAAACATATTAACAAAATTTTGTTTTCAATATTCATATTTAAATACAGATTTTTATCAAGTGAGATTGAAAATGGGATCTGCTTTAATCTCATGTATTGCTTCATGAGGGGTTCTGATATCAGAGGTTATGAAATAACAAATTAATTTAATTTTATAAGTTTTAAAAAAAGCTGATAATGACCATCGAGCTATTTTTGATGCCATAACGTCCTTGAACTTCGTTTGAGACCGAGAAAATTTGTTAAAATTAATATTATACATATTATGTAAGCTCTCACGTATAAATAACTAAACGAGAATGACACATTAATACAGTTTTGTATTTAGAGAAGACGAACGAAATCATCAATAAAAACATAATGAACAGTTTCGGGACATGTTATTTGATTCTAACACCTGCATGGTATTTGCTTGTGTTACATAAATGTCGTATTAATAGATGATGGTATATTTAGCGGAAAATAGGCTCACCCACTTTAAAAACTAGCGACAGCTGTTTACAAAAACAATCATCTGACTATATGACTGTGTTTTTGTGTATTGTTTTCCAGGTAAACATAATTTTATACAGTAGTGTTCAGATTTTTAGTTACCTATTACTCATTTTAAACAGTTATATCCTTTTTTTCTAAATGCATATGGTTCCTAAAAAAAAGATAAGATTTATGCAAATCGGTAAATTTTCCAGTGCTGAACCATTTAATTATAATAAGAGAACAATATTTTGGCGATGTTTTAGTGTTCTTTGGTGTCGATTGATACCCAAATATTGAAGTTACAACGAAAACAAAAATGACGTGCTAATTTCAAACAAGTGAACACAATCAGTGAAATTATCCACACGATATTAAATCGTTCTTCTAAGTGCATGGCCTCATCCCCGTTATCTATAAATTAAAAAAACCTTGATAGGCGATTCTCTTGTGTCGCAAATAAAAATCCAGCCAGCCTAGTTAGCATTCAATTTCAAATTTTCTATAGGTGATTCGTTTGTGTTGATGATGAAATTTGAAGACTGGAATAATATGATAACACAAAACGAATCGAATCGAATCGAAAAAATCGTTTCAAACAAAAACTACATATGTATATACTTGATGGCGTAGAATCCAAATCTGCAATACAAAATGAAAGTTCCCATTTACCATGAGGTTTCAAAATTGTCCTCCCACTCATTCTGGGGGTGAGGTGGGAAGTCGGGTTCGGCACCATTCAGTAAGCCCCCTACATTACAACAAATCTTATTAAGATGGTTTTTTGGTTTGATGCAGTGTTTTAGAAATATTCCTTTGTCTCAAGATAAAAAGCTCACCCTGTATATTTGATATTTATTATCCTCACTCACACTTTCCTCAAGTTATACGGCCAACAAGAGTAAAATTCCCTTGTCTTGAGTATCTCATTGTAATCGACCATTTTCCACAAATATCCCAAAAGATTGAGCAAGTACATGAGGAAGGAAACAAAACCATTTTATATTCTCCCATTTCTTTAGAATAATCTGTTCCGTTTTACAAAGTGAGTTATTGTGGCAAATTAGTCATTGAAGCCAAGACAATTATTAATTTTTCAGCAAAAAGCAAGAGGCGTACGCAGTTAAGGACTCTCCGAATGAAATGTTTATGGGTATATGTATAGATTGGGAGGTTTTCTGACAAGTTTTTGTCTACCTGATTTCACTACTTGTGCGATTTAAAAACTGATGACAGTTTTTGACGTATCTATTAAAATAACGTGGGAGGGAGAGGGGAGCAGCGAGGTAATTCGATATTTTTTTAAAATAAATAACTAAGTATAATCCCTAAAACTTGATCCCGTTGGAAAAACCATTTATTGTTCCATCAAACCCATCCTACCTATGACACCTATGTCTAGTTGTTAGCCATACCCAATCAAGTAAAGTAATGGGAATTAGAATAGGACACTTTTTATTACTACGGACACCAGATGGCGCGGCTATCTGTAAATATCGACGCACATCTGACGCGATCAATATTATCGACATTTATATCATGATTCAGTCAGATTCAGTCATGTCATGAATGTCATGATTCAGTTCAATTTCGGTTGTTTGTTGGTTTGTAACTTTTTTGCCTGTTCTAACCCAAATTACGAAATTATTGAAATTCAGTGTGTTCATTGAATTCAGTCTTCAAATAATAATGGTTTTTTCGTGTTGTTGTGTGTGTTGTTTACTAGGGTGAAGAAACACATTTTAGGTGTGCGGTATTCAATCAGAATGTGCGCCTTCATATTATAGTTTGACTTTGACAGACTTTTGTAAGTTCAAGTACGCAACATATTTGTGTATTTTGCTATAGTATAAAAACGCACCTGAATAAATTGTGCACACCTAAAATGTGCTTCTCTCTATTGATATTAAAAAAATATATTTAAACGCATTAAATATCTGATTAAATTCAAAATTCCCGCTTGTTACATAGTGTGTACTACGCCCGCTAGGGTACCACTGTCTCTTTCGTTAACACGATAGATGGCCGTCTATGGTTGTTAGCGATGCCGCTAGAGCATGTTTTTTTGATATAATAGCTACTTTCTATTTGTAAAATTCTGAATCATGATTATCAAATCATGATTGAATGTTTATTAGGAACATGTTCAGCAACTAGTATTGCAAGAAGCACGCACAAAAGGTGAGCGTGATTTGTTTACATATGGTAACTGATATAACGCGGCCGCAAATGTGAGGTTATGTTCGTGTTGAACATACTGAACATAAAAATACCATGTTCCACAGGGGAAAGGATTAACAATCATGATCACAAATCTTGTTGTAGTGGGGATCAACCACAGCTTCAATTTTTTTAAATAGAACATAATTCCTGTGAACAAAACCTGTTTTGTTCACTGATCAGTGTTAAAAAGAAAGTACCTAATAGCTACTTTCTATTTGTAAAATTCTGAATCATGGTTATGAAATCATGATTGAATGTTTATTAGGAACATGTTCAGCAACTATTAGTATTGCAAAAAGTACGCACAAAAGGTGAGCGTGATTTGTTTACATATGGTAACTGATATAACGCGGCCGCAAATGTGAGGTTATGTTCGTGTTGAACATACTGAAGATAAAAATACCATGTTCCACAGGGGAAAGGATTAGCAATCATGATCACAAATCTTGTTGTAGTGGGGATGAATCACAGCTTCAATTGATTTAAATAGAACATGATTCCTGTGAACAAAACCTGTTTTGTTCACGGATCAGTGTTAAAAAGAAAGTACCTAATAACAGAAAATTGCAAAATTGTCTAAAAAATTAAATGCAATAATATGATTTTCTTTATAAAACTGTAGTGAAACAGTACCTAAATAGATTAGTGAAAACACTGGAGGCTGGAGCCGTTCACGCATGGGCATTACAGCAGCTTCAATTTCTGCCCTTGACAGACGGGACAGGCGCTACGAATAGCCTCTTCTATTCCTATTTTCATGTTTTAGATGGGGGGTATGTCACCTGGTGACCATCTTGGAAATCTGACAATATTTTCCACGGTGTTCTTTTGACCACTTTCGTAATATAGTTTTTTTCGGCAAGTATCTCGGACGAATAGTTTCCGAGAGCACACCTGACGATCGGCGAATATTTTAATTTTTATCTGAATTAAGTACTAATCCTGTAAACTTACTGTGCGGCCCCAGAGAAAGAAAATCTTCGCTCTACTCATGAGATTATGAGAGAGATGAGTTATTTGGTAAAACCCAAAAATGAGTTCTTACGTCAACTTCACGTAGGCGATTATAGGAAATTTAGCATATAAAGAACATCGATTTCATCAATAATTTACTAAATGATAAGTACCAAATAACGTCCCAAACTATGTTTATCAGCACAATATTTTGCCACAGTTAGTTTACATAACATGTGTATGTAGATTTTAGGACTTTTGACATATATTGTATATACCTACATTTGTTTTGCAAAAACAACAAAAAATGCTTACATAAAACACTGTATAAATCACATACATCGCGAAACGTTTGCAAGTTACACCTAATTAGCGATAAAAATAAACACTTCCTGTGAGCTCGTTTATTTAACGTAGGTATAGTTTTAAATACCTACATCATATATTTATAGTTAATATAACCATCTACATACATATGTATGTACATATATGTATCAGATTCTTAAATATTGACATTGTGGCTATGATGAACATATTCTCATTCCCTTTGTTACAATTTTCAATTAATTCTAACTACCTAAATAACTCGATTATCAATAATAGATAAGTGTTGACATGATGTATTAATGAGGCGATGTACATACCATACTTGTATTACAAATTTACGAAAACACTTAAACACGAACATCATATATACATTTTATATTTGTTTAATGATAATTTGGTTATGGACATGCACAAACATATAGGAATTAAATGGACGAGATACGAATATACTTTACCGAGGAGAGTAGAAATATACGTATTCATATATTGAACAAGGATAATATTGCCTGGAAACACCAACTGGCTCATGTTCTCATGCGACACATTTTCGGTTACAACCGCTTATTTTCTAATAGTTATTAACACTTAATAATAAATTTCACATTGCTGTTTGTCCGAAGATACTTGTATATCTGCTAATTATGACGGAGTATGTAATATATGTTTAAGGTTGTTGTGGCCTGATTGTGATTGATAAATCGGTGGTGTGAATTGTGTCACTTGTAGTTTTCATATTTAGTAATATCAAGTGGAAACGATTAATATGTGATTATGTTATCTACATGTTTACAGGCCTAGTTGTTAGGAGCCTTGTAATACTTGCAAAACATATGATCTTAAACTTTGCTACCTCAAATTCATTAGACTATAATACTATAATGCTAATAATACGATTTAATTTTTTTAAATATGTAATTGCTTGATCAAATTGTTGAAGTGGTTCGATGTGATTTGGTGGCGAAATTCATAAGATATTACATAGAATGAAGATAGAGTAGAAATTGAAATAACTTAACAAATTTCATGATGTTAAAAGACAGTAATATGGGAAGTAAGAGGTACTAAAGATAAAGTACAAATGATTCACAGTAGGACACTGTGTACTCATTGCTATTTTTGTGTACTAAATCCGAATTTAAAATAAAAAAACTAAAACCAACCTCTTATATAAGCATCAACTACGTTTTCACAACAAAAAAAATATGTAAACAATGCTTATTAAACATTAAAAACGAATTTAGTTTTTTTCCGTAAGGTTTTTTTTTTAGTTTTCTTCCGTAAGGTGTTTAGTTTATGCTAAGTT
>ML218329.1:7068-38858 GCA_004785975.1 Popillia japonica
AATAATAATAATAATAATAATAATAATAATAATAATAATAATAATAAAAATTTTGCAAATAAACGTCGGTCGCGCATACGCCGCCCCATGGCATATGCCACAGCGAGGCAACAGGGAGCAGACATACTGATAGTATGCGAACCAAATAAAAAACGAGTTAACGACAATCGGTGGTTAAAGGACACGAAGATGAGCGTGGGGGTGCTGCTGTTAAATGGAGGTCTGGCCGTCGTTGACCACAGCGTAGGCGATGGGCACTTGGTGCTGAGGTTGCGAGGTTTTAGCATCGTTTGCTGCTATATATCCCCCAATATCAACATGACAGACTACCAACATGCTGTAGACAATATAATGGAACGGCTGCAGGACGGAGAGACAGTGGTTCTCGGCGACATAAATGCTAAATCCCCCATGTGGGGAGCACCAATAGTAATAATAATAATAAGATTTATTGCCCAACAAGATCCAATTACAGGACAACATTCGTTATAACAAAATTTTAAATATATGCGTGCACGATTACAAATACAAATTATGACAACGAATTAGGTTTATCAAAGAATATATCACTATACATTTTATTAGCACTATGACACATACGCAAGAGAGGGGAATTACGTAAAATATTGGTCTTCGGTATAGGAAAAAAAAAAGTGTTGCGAATCTGGATGAAGGTCGAGGGACGCTGAAAGAAATGCAGGACAGAATAAAAGGGGCGTCAAGGTGGAGTGGACCAACTTCCACATAAAAGACGCACCATGAACATCTCTGCGGGAAGAGGAAGCCTGAACTCCATGTCAAATCAGTAGGCTGACGTAATCCGTACCCCTGGGCGGATATATTCTATTCAGACGAAACGACAGAAACTTAAGGAAACGACGATGTATGCGCTCAAGGTGTAGCTGGTGTGAAACGTAATATGGTGACCATATAATGGAGGCATATTCTAATCCGGATACGACAAACGCAAAGTACAGTGTTTTACCGGGTGCTGGATCATTAAAGTAGCAGGCAGTCCACATTACAAAGCCTAATTTCTTCGAAGGAGAAGCAGTGATTCGGAGAATATGTTGCAAGAAGGTAAGTTTAACGTCGAAAGTGACACCCAAGTCTGTGTGTGTTTCAGTCACGGATAATTGCTGATTCTCGATGAAGTAAGTGGCAGGTGTTGAGGTTAATTTGCGTGAAAAACGCATGCTTACGCATTTGTTAATGTTAAGGCGTCAACCATTTTTAGAGCACCAGTTCGAGATGATATTGATGTTTGCTTGGAGAAGTTGCACATCCGCATTCGATGAAATTTTCATATAAATTTTCAGATCATCGTCATATGCTGCAGCTGGGCAAGTGAGTGATTCCAGTAAGTCGTTTCTAGCAGACGTAGTTAGTAAAGTTAGAAAAATCTAAGTGAAGAAGTCGCAGAAAAGGCGAGTACAGGCCAAACTGCTTCAGTTTCTCCAGTAGTACACTATGACTTATCGTGTCAAAAGCACTAGAAAAATCGTGATTGTGGCAAGGTTGGTTATGGTAGATTTGCCTGAAAGAAAACTATGTTGGGCTTCAGATAGACGTCGCTGAACAGAACAGAGAATAGATCTGTAGATGATTGATTCACAGATCTTGCTAAAGTTTGATAAAATTGAAATAGGGCGATAGCTTTTAAGGACAGCAATATCGCCCTTCTTATGAACTGGAGTAATTCTAGTTTTCTTCCAAACTGTTGGAAAGAGGACTCTATTGACTTATTTATAATGACGTCAATGGTTTTCCAAGGACAAACCTGCAATCACGCACTAGAAAACTGGGAAGCATATCATCGCCAGCCGTGGATTTATGTGACAAGCTAACTATGATCTTCGCAATCTCTTCCTCGGTGATAGGCTCCAAAGTAATAGGAAGCGAGTTACAAAACTCGTCAGAAGATCCAGCGTAGATAGCGTTTCATGTATCTTGTGAGAAGAGATCCGCAAATGCGTTCACAATATCCTGAGGCCGCCCAAAAGTCTTTTCGCCATCGCTCAATCTGGCCGGGATTCTCGTAGTGCCGCGCTTAACCCTCATAAACTCAAATAATTCTCTAGGGTGGATTTTATCTTAACTTAATTTCATGGAGGTAAGACTGGTACGATGAAGATATTTGGTCCTTGCACAGAATTCTCAGCCTTCTATACTCATTCAAATGATAAACGGATCCAGATCTTTTTGAACGCCTTGAACCAAGGAGGATAGGTTTACCGCGACGATCTGTACAAAGGCTTCCATAATGCGTAAATCATAGTGTAAAATCCATCAAGCATAACGTCAATGTTATCCAAGTATTCGAGAAAAGACCAATCAGCATCCAAAATATACAGAGTGCGCGCGTTCAATCTGTTGATAGGATATTCAACGTGTTAGAGCAGGCATAGGATTTTAATATGTTAGATAAAGAGATACAATGAATGCATATTCTCCAAGCGAACCGTACCGATATACGTGTCCTGTGTTAACTAAGGGACGTCTCTTCGCAGTTCTTTTTCATCTTACATTAAACGTATCAGCAGGTCGTGCGCGCGGGTTCGGTATATATACATATATGCTTTCTATTTCTCGTAGAAATTGTAGCCACTCTTATATGAGTTCTGAAAACTCATTTCTTATGGCGACTTACTCCATTTAGCTCTTTTATATTCATGTCAGGTTGTTGTGTGATCTGGCTAATTGTGCTATTTCCTTCCACTTTTCTCTGTCCATGACCTTCCTCTTCCACTCCTTCACCTCCATTCTTCTTAGGTCTTCTACAACCTGTTGCTGCCATGTACTTTGTGGTCTTCCTCTTTTTCTGTGCCCCGTTATCTTCCAGTCTGTAACTCGCTTAATTACTGAGTCATATCCTCTTCTATTTACATGCCCGAACCATTTTACTCTTATCGATTTCATTATGCGCACTATTGTCTCTGCTTTTAAAAACTCCTCTATTTCGCTATTGTACTTCGTCGTCTCCTACTTTTACTGGCCCACAAATTCTTCTAATGATTTTCCTTTCAAAAATGGTTAACCTGTGTTCTTCTTTTTTCGTCATGCTAATCGTCTCCGCCGCGTATGTCACTACTGGTCTTATTGCTGTTTTAGATATTTTCAACTTTAGTCTTCTACTTATTTTCTTATTCTTCATATAATTATAGTTTATACTTGCTAAAGGCCCTATGCACTGCTTGTATTCTTTGATCTATATCTACTATTCTTCGGTTATTCCTATTTATCATATTTCCGAGGTACTTGAAATTCTCTACTTCTTTGAATTTGAATTCACCTATCGCTATTTCATTCCCCCGTTCAGCATCCAAAAAATCTTTGTTTAATTTCGGAAAATCGGCATGTTTGAAATTGAAACACAAGTAGCTTGCAGATGGGAAACTTGAAATTGCCGTAGGGACTGAAAAGTTGACAGAAATGGACAAGGCTGGATAATAAGAATCGATAGGTACAAATGGTTTGTACTTCGCGTTCAACAGAATCTTCAAATGGTAAATTAGAAAGAACGAAATCTAACATTCGGTTCTCCATGTTCCTAACAGTGTTATGCTGCTGAAGGTTAAGCACATCTAGGAAGTTGCAAAAAATTCCGGTCTTTGAACAGGAAGGCGCACACAAGACCCGCCTGAAGCAAACAATACAAAAAGCCTCTAGAGCTCGATAAAGTACCAGGAGAACGATTATCAAATATATTAAGAGAAAGATATGTCAATGTCAAAATAAGACGATTAATACAGCAAATACAAAATAATTAGTGCATAAGTTTATGAAGTTGACAGTAATACATTCGAAGTAAAATTCAAAATTTGAATTTATTGTTACGTACCTACCCTGTATCAGCAGTTTTGCTTGTGTGAAATTTGGGTGAAATTTGGTTCAACATTTATTTGATGCATAATTTCTACACAAAACCGTCGAAAGTGTCGAAGTTTTCTTCATTAAATTCTTGCTCCCTATGTAGGTACTTTATAAGGACGAAATCTTTAACAGTTCAAGACTCTGCATACGGAAGACTTGGATATACCATGATTTTCTATTAGCGCTACACCGCAGTCCTTGGTGTCCTAATAATATCCAAGATTATTTTACAACAAATTGCGTCGTTTGTTGCTGCTTTTGGACGGCTAGATTTTAAATGTGCCTGCTTTGCTAAAACGCTTCATTGTTTTAGCAGCCGTAGATGTAGAGATTAGAGGTGTAGATTGTAGGTGTGATGTAGAGGTTATGTTGCATTAAATGAATCAGAGATAACTATGGCAAGGGTCATGTAGCTGAATTATACTTGAAAATACATTTCAAGTTGTCAGGTAAATGTAACAAAACTGTGAAAATAATAAAAAGCTTAGCGATTTAGCGTTAATAGTTTTGAAATAACAAAACTAGTGCCATCCATTTGGTAGGCACAGAAGTAGATTTTTATATACATGGAAAAATTAACAGTACTACGAATGAGAACGGATATTATTTGAATATTATTCCAACATTTGCTATCAACCTAAGTTCACAATATTGTTGTTCGCAAAGTGTTGGCACAAATTAACATGGCGTACGCTGTGCAAATAATTAGAGTCAACAATAACATACAAATAAGCCTAAAACATTATTTGAAGTATGAATAAATTATGTAAACAAATGTTTGTATAACAAACGCTATTACATTGTTTGCCTACGTTATAGATCTCTCGACTTACTATAATGCGTATTTTAATAGAAGATGATCGCGTTATATGCAATGTAATAACGAACTTAGTGATTTTATATGTAACAATGTTCAATACACATAGCGCATGCAAATTAGAAGCCTTACGTTAATAATAGCATCAAATCAACATTTCTGTTTATTTTCATTTCACGCCCAAGCAAACAGTAATACTTTAATACAATAACATTTCGTTCCCATAAGGTTGTCATATGGTATTATCAACAGACTCATATACATATGTACATATGACATTTGACATTTATAGCTTACCGATATATGTATGTCTTGTTCTCTTTTTTCACATTATTTTCTGTGATTTCTGTTGTAGCTGGTTCTTTCCATAACACATGATTTAGATACAGATCTGATAAAAAGCCCAAAGCGGTCAATAAACAAGTAAAAGGAATTGTTGCTTGTGTATCATTGCTCTTTGACTGAGAATGAGGTTACTTACGAATATATATAGATATATTTATTTATATACATAGTGTAATCTTAAAATAATTTATATGTGTATGTACTTTATAATATTACATTTCTTAGTATGTATGTTTGTACCTAGGGGTGCATGTTTCTAGTCGCACACTTCGAAATACTGGTAGTACATAGTATAGAATATTTTTGTGTCGTAAAAAGAAAAAGTTGTGCCTTCATTTTAATCAATCTATAGGACTTTATGTCGAGGCCAGAAACATGTCAAGCCTGCCAAACGCGCATTGTATTTTGAGCATGCTATATTGTTTAACAAGAAAATGATAGATATTGTTCTTTTACAGACAGAGATATGCATTGACAGTTTTTATTGGGTTGTTATTTACAGCAGCTCGATTATGCATATTAAACTGCAGCTTAGGTGATCAATTAAATAGTTATAACAACGTCAACATAGTGATTTCGTCAACCTAGTGACCTAGTGACCAAAATTAATGCTTTATTAGATGAAGTTCGATTGTGAAAGAATTAGATGTGAAACAAAGGTATTTAGTTGATAAGTACATATGCATACACACAAATTGCCCAACACTTTTATGATCAGTGCTCTGCAATCTGTATACAAGGTTATATACAAGTAAAAAGTCGATAGAAATTATTAGATGGGATGAGTAGTGTATTGAAATGCAGCTGGCTGGTATTTGCACGAGACCAAGACGAAGAGTAAAACGTATATGTAGATCGGCAGTTGAGTGACCTACAGAGTTGTTAATTTTATCATGACAATTTTTATTAGTCGTATAGCTGATCTTCCTATTGTGGAGTATTTTTATGATTACTAGATTTTAGTTATGTTATGAAACAATATATGTATATTTTATCAAATTTGTCGTGGTCCTGAGAAGAACCGATGTAACAAAGGCAAAACAAAATATTTACAAAAGCTCTTCAAAGTTTTCATCAAGAGCAGTAATACAGGCATCAATGCGGCGACAAAATTTATAATGTTCCCGCACCTAATGTTCGGCATATTGTCGCAAATGCGTTGTACTGCAACAAAAATGTGATCTCGCAGATCTTTGGCATATTCAATACTGAGACGGCAATCATATACTAAATTTTTCATGTATTCCCACAGAAAAGAGACTAATGGAATTAGATCTGGA
The DNA here is from genome assembly GCA_004785975.1 of Popillia japonica. Classification (NCBI taxonomy): domain Eukaryota; kingdom Metazoa; phylum Arthropoda; class Insecta; order Coleoptera; family Scarabaeidae; genus Popillia; species Popillia japonica. The sequence continues at coordinate 13,384 of ML218329.1, forward strand.
CTAAGAGCTGGCTAAGGCATGTGACTTCCACGTCCAACCCAATGCGGGGCAGATTCGTTTAAAATGTTTGAACAGGTTTCCTACTATGCGCGGGCGCTCCATTGTGCATAAACCGATGTCGCCAATGGTATGTAATCCAAATAGTCGGGTAATATATCGCAGATAGCCTGTAATACAAGTTAGGATTTAATCGTTGTGGGATCATACGTGGTCCAAATAATTGATGACCTACCAACCATGCCCAAACATTTATGGATATTATAACTTTCGAGGAGCCGTGGTGTATATTGTGGGGATTTTCGTATGCCTAATGGTCAATGTTGTGATAATTGAAAATATCATCTTTGGTAATCGTAGATTCGTCAGTGACAAAAATTGCTGAAGCAAAATATGACTGTTAAACTTCTCTACACTGCAACTAATCGCAGATGGCAACTTGGTGGGAAAATTCTAATTCCATTAACATTTGTACGCATTGGATATTGTACGGGTGCAGTAAATTCGTTTTCAAAATTTGTTGCACGATTTGCTTCCACAATTTTTAAAATTTGCTTGCCTGGACCACTCTGCGTGGTTTCTCAAGGCCGCGACCATCGTAACGTGGAATTACTTAACCTGTATTCCAAAGCCGATGTACAACCCCCACAATCATCGCAGTCGAGGGATGATGCCGATTTGGGAAACACTCTGCGTATAAATTTTTTGCTGCAAGACTATTTTGCTCTTTCTCCATAAATTAAAATCATCTGAGTACCTATATTTGACATTCGTATATGCTCTGTCATAGCAAATGTCAAATGGATACTAAACAAAATATAAATCGCAGCGGTCACGTAACCGCGAGCGGCTTATCTTACAGGGATATGAAACTTTTTAAGGTGAGTTTGGGTAGGCACTTTAGAGCGAAGTTGGAGTGGTGTTAGAGTGGTGCAAGAGTGAGACCACGTGATAAGGTGTTTGCCGGATTATTTCGATACACAAACAAAGTAGGTGCATTAAGGAAATGTCAAGTGTAAACATAACCTAGGTTTACACCGTTTACATTCACTGTTCAAACTTGTTGAGAAAAGAATAATATCAATGTTTTTAGTTTATGAAGAACATCTAGAAGTACACAACAATTATGCAAGTAATGAGGTTGATGAGAATAGGGAAGATGTACCTGTGAATGCCATAAATAAGAGAAACAATATTGTTAATTCTTTACAACTAATTGTACATTGAAAACAACATATTTTTTTGAATAAATACTTATTACAAACAAAACTAATTATAATAACTAACACAGACATCACATTTTGTCGACCATTTTTTTGAAAAGATCATTAAAGGTGTCCAACCTTGCCATCTTTTCACGATGCCGTTTCTCACACAAATTTTCTTTTTTTCTTTTTCGAGGCAAAGTATTTACTGTTGCAGTATTATCAGAATCACTTTCATCATTAGCACTAGTTTCTTCTATTGATTCATTTATATTTTCTAAAATTTCAAAATTAAGTTATGAAGAACTTATAAGTTTTCCGGATATAAGTAAAATGTATATAATTTACCTTTATTGATTTCTTTATTGATGACTAGACCACTACTACTGCTACAGGTTGCCTGAGGAATAATTTCGGGTTTATTATTAAGATATTCGTGCATTTTGGCAAAGAATTGCCAATGTCTTCGTTTATTGCCGGATTTATTGTTATGCAATAAAACACTTTTATAAGTTCGGCGCAAACTTTTCCATTTACTTTCACAGTTTTGTTCTGTAAAAGGTTTATTAAATTCTTGTATGCATTCTCCAGATACTTTCTGCCACACTTTTTTTTAATCCTGAAGAAAATTCAGTCAGAGTCATATTTTTCAATTGTGTTTATTAAAAAATGGTACAATCTGTTGTCCATAATTTTTCATCGCTAGTCTCTGTTATTTCTTTTAATGCATGCAGAAAAATTAAAGAATTAAAATTAAAAGAAATCCAAAATTATTAGTTACCTGATGTTTGTAATACTTTGTCAGTTTGGAGAATTGCTTTACCATCGTCGTCCAAAACAATGCGATATGTGTCTCTATTAAAATTCATGCTGGGATCGTAAATTTCGCACTTTTTAGGTTACGTACATCATTTAACCGACAAACTCCTCCGTGCACCGTTTTCGAAATTCGATAAAAAGGAGTTAACTCTATATGCTCGAAGGAGTATGAGAGTGTGCACCGGAGTTTAAAAGTGTTACAAGAGTGGGTTACCCGAACTCACCTTTAGTAACCTATCGCTGTATATCCAATAACTACACTGTTTAATTTGCTATGTACACAGGAACCTTATTTTATTTATGATTACTTTAGTAGTTAAATTGTTTCTTTATGTACATATATACATACATGCATTTTTCTTGTCTTTATGTGACGTTTGCTTTTGTACTACTGCATGCTGTAATAAACGATATTATTATTATTATACCGATAGTTAAAATCTTAAATCTCATGCAGTTATATATACGTTAGGGCCGGGCTCGACTAAAGGCCACTTTATACCAAACTATACTAGATGCTATACTATTTTAAAAACTAGATCCTGTCCTATTTTTTGTTTCTAAATTGATACTAGAACATGCGCAAAAGTACTTTTGGCAGATTCGCCAACATCGGAAAATAAATACAAGTTCAGTATATTATTGGAAACGAAGATAGGTTATGTTGGGCAAGTTGGTAGAACTTAAAAGCTGTTTAGTAGCGCCATCACTTATTGATTTGTTGTACTCACACCTAAAAAAGTATTTAGAAAATCCTAGAATAGAATCTAGTACAGAAAAGTGTGAATCTAGCATCGTGTAAAGTGGCCTTAAAGAAAATGATTTTGTCAATACTCCGTGCAATAGACCCTCAAAATTTTGTAGATATGTAGGTAGTATTGACTTCTAAGTATCTGTCGTACCCTCTTGTGCTATTTAAACCTAATCCTCTATATGTACATATTTGCGCACATATGAAATACATCTTGATTGTAATAATCATAACAATAATAACAATACAATCATAACAATAAAATATAATAAAATAAAACATTAAATATCACAACACATTAAAGTCTGTAAGTCTGTGCAAAGAGACACAAAAGCGGACACTACTAAATTAATTCATTCTTTATGTTATCCTTAAAGTTCTGTATTTCATAAAAATGATTTTGTTTTAATTACTGTTTTATCATATTGCAGAATTTATTAGTCTTTAATTTTTTCCATATACTCCTTTATAACTCCTATAAAGTATTATATAATTTTATTGATAGCTCCGTAAAAGAATTTACATTTTTCGAAAATCTGAAATGCGGGTGCGAAACATTTACATATCATGGTATTATAAATATGTAGTTTGAGGGGATAAAAAGTTAAATCGCCTTTGGAATAAATTAAACACTGAGGAAGGAAATGATTTGTACATGTTATGTAATTCAAGTTGTTTAAAAAGTGGATTGTAGAAATTATTACGTTTTATATTGGTAATTGTTCTTATCGCTCTCCTTTGTATAAGTAAAATTTCGATTTAATGACCTCAACCACCCTAAAATCATATTCCATAACTCATAACAGAGTGGACAGGGGGTGATACACCATTAACAATGCTTCAGAATTGATAGTTCATTTTAAATTCCTTAAAATAAATATCGTCGTCGACAAGAGATGTGTTAAAGCCTCAATGTGCCATTGATCATGCAGTTCTCTGTAATTCTGTGCTTTATTACTTACCAAGATATAGTATCATCAGCATATTCCATGGTTTTATAAATGATGTGCTCAATAACATCGGACTAATATCTAGGATTCAGCCTTGTGAGACACCATAATTATGTTGCATTATTGACGAGATTTCATCGCCACTGTGAACATATTGCGATCCATTAACTAGAAAGCATTTGATAAATGATGTAGTAGCATGTTTTCTAATACTATTACCTTTCAATTTATAAAGCTATACTGTATAGGAGACTCTATCAAATGTCTTGGTCAAATCCAAGAAGCACTCCGTAACAAGATTATTTGACTCAGGTTCATCAGCAATATAATGATAATACTAGATCGTACTGTGCATGGCTGGTAAAATAGTCAGCAATAGCATAAAAATAAGAAATATGAATGATACGAGATCTTGTTATTTGTTCAAGGCAATTCCATGCAATATATTGAATCAACAGTGTCAATAGAGTATATTCACAGAACCAGAAATTTCAAACCAATACAATTCAATTTTTGTAACTAAACTGAAGAAGGAAATACCACATAGAAAAGCAGACGTTAAATGTTACAATTGAAGAGAGAACGTTATTAAATATCACGAATTACCATGAACCACAAGGCCGCTTTCGCGTCGACTTGACCTGGAATACGAAATTCTTAAAAACGAGGTCCAAACTTTCACGATACAAATTTTAACCACAGAAATGCTTGTATCATTTGAGATAGTCCAGTTTAATTGCTATGCAGTGCTCCCATTCTTTTTTTCCAAAAGTTGTATGCTTTCTAGAACTCGTTTCTGCGTTATCTCGGAACTGCACCAGCGATTTTTCTTTAATATCGCCTACACTGGAAAAACAACGTTATTTGAAGGAGATTTTTAATTATGAACATAGGAAATGGTATATTGTGGAGCCATACATGTAGAGATAACGAAGAACATCTGATTGTTATCAAATAAAAGTTTCGAATTCACGTTTTAAGACGACAGAGATTTTTGACGAAAAACTTTTATGATAGTCAAACAACATTGAGAAAATATTCACTGGATCTCTTGGCGCCAAAGTAAAACTCAGTTTTATTATCGCCTTGATAGTAACAGCATTGCTATCGAAACGCTTTGGCAACTATCAAAGTGTTTGGTGTCTTTGTGAGTTAAAGTGAGATAATTGACAACATTGACCCATTCATTATAACGATTGCGCTTTCATTTTAGCATCAGAAATAGATTAGCAACAATGTTCTCGTACTTTGTTGACGTCGTACAGATATTTACTACAAATTTATATTTTCTAGCATTTAGTTTTACTGAATCCGTTTTATTTTATTCTAGGAAAGGAGTGTATATGGTGTATTTAATATTTAGCATTTTTACCATAAAGTTGGTAGAAGTTTAGAAAACTGCTAGGAATACAGTCACTATCATAGTGATCTTTTAATGCTTAGTTAGTGATAATAAATAATAGTTCCACTGAGCCAGCTTTTTCCTCAAAATAGCCTTGATGTTGAAGAACTTTCATAATGTATAATAATCGGTTGTCACCATACCATTGCATAATCTATGTCACTACGAGAATAGTTGGATTAATGAACACTTGTCAAATACCTGACTTCACCGAAACAATTCAACATTATTACCTACAGGATCCGTAATACTCAACCTCCTTATCGTTTAGAATACTATGAAATGAAACATTTATATAAAATTTCAGTAATTTACTAACGAAGCAGGCGCAGATAATTGCGATTTATTACCAGATAAATGTCCAAAACTATTATACTTTTTCGGAGTATTTGCATTTAAAATATATTTCACCTACAACAAGTGTATAATAAATTCGAATAAATTAACTGAAACAATTGAAGAATATAACATTAGTTGCAAGAGTTAACATGAGCCCAGCTAATGGGGATAACCAATATTAGATACAAACAAATAAAACATAACATTTTCAATCAGCAACCAACATACATACTAGAGAGTCGAACTAAACAAAATTTTCTAGGTACCGCGAGCTTAGCTTTGACAGCGAAATAAACAAGTGTCGTGGGATATTATCTGCAATACTATTTTATAAAAGCCTATAACGACCATTTCACCAAATATGACGATGCAGACTGCATCGACGTGTTCTAACCAAAAATCCAATTAGAACTTTTTGTATATTCTATATTAATATTTATATATATATATTTTATAACTTGCGTGTGCTATATTTATTCCATAAATTGATTTTGCTCTTTTGTTGAATTAAAACATAATACATATGGTATTAAAGTAAAACAAAATCACGTACCTATCTACCTTAGGTAAACCTGTCAATTGTAAATGTGTAAACAAATCCAAATATATTTTACATTTTATTTAAAAATATCCCGGAAATATATAAACGGCCGCTGATGTTAAATGTTCATAAGCGGGTGTATACAGTACGTAGGTAAGAAAATTAATCGTACCCTTTTAGAAATTTAGCTGCTCATAGTAAATTATCAGATAAAGTGTCTACAACAATGACATACATATAGTATAGCAAGTTTACTAGATATGTCAACGAGAATTTTGCGCCAGAAGTTATTATTGACTGAATAACTTAGAAATATAAATCACACAATAATAAGACATACATAACATCTATAGCAAAAATTTAATCGTACCCTGGAGCCTAATATTTAGTATGCCCGCCTTAAGCTGCAATTACAGCTTCACGCACCATCTAGGCATCGATTCTACCAGCATCTGACATCTGTTCTTGTCAATTTTCATGCATTTAGTGCTAACAATGGGGTTGAGATAATTAACATTAGTAGGTCGTTGAAGCGCAATAGCTTGTTTCAAAATGGACCACAAATTTTCAATTGGATTAAGGTCTGGCGATTGTGCAGGCCAATCCAATACCTCTATCCTATTGGTATGAAACCAAGTCTACACACTCTTGGTTATATGCTTTGGATTTTGATGCTTTTGCAGTACATATAAACTCATTAGTAAGGCCTAATTTTTCTGCAGACAAACGAAGTTTTCATTCATATAAATTTAAATACATACTTTTCTTTAGTCATGATTCCATCAATACATTCGGGTGCACCGCACACTTTTCCTGACATTGAACCCCAGAACAGTCCTCCTCCTGACAAAATCAAACTTTTTTGTAAAAATAAGATGTCAACAAAGTTGTGAATGTAACTTTCCATCACCATGTTTTATGGTGCTTTATATTTTTCACTGGCCCTTCTCCACGTACGAATAATAGCATCTGATCCAAAAAGTAGGATTCTTGTTACATTTGACCATATTACATGTTTTCATTGGTCAAGAGACCAATTTATATTATCTTTTGCCCATTGCAATCGAATTCGTTTATTTTTAACTGATATGAAAGGCTTTTTAGCAGTAATTCTTCTGTGATATGCCTTCGATTTCTAAAACTTTGGGCGTGCTAGTTTAGGTTAAATTCGTTTTGTATTTCATAAGCAATCTTAACCGTAGTTTGCCTTCGATTTGCTAAAATTTTGTCAATACGTTCTACAGTTTTTCTTTTCTTTTTTGGGCATTTTTTATTCGCAATAGTCCCTGTCTCTTCATACTTCTGTAAAATTCATGCAAATATAGTTCTAGGAATGAATAACCTTAAACCCATGTTGTGATACTTTACTGTTAACTATCGTAATTCAGTAATAATTTCTCGGATGTTAGCCATTATACAAATTTCGAATTGTTACAACCAACTAAATTAAATGTTAGAAATACGTTAAAACCGTTAAGGTCTTCTAGTAATATTGATACTATAATATTGAGACTATCCGGAAAATGTGTATTTTGAGAGCAAGTGTGTAAGTACTACCATATATAATACTAGTATTAATATGGTCAAAGAAGTGTAGTTCCATTCGACAAATATAGAGCGGCGACACAGTCTCCTCGGACCGGGGATAGTTTTAAAGGGGAGGAGTAAGGGACGTACCTACGCAACCAACGGTCCAGACAAATAATCGCTGTTATGCCTGGTACTAATTTTTTTTCGTTTACGCTTACAGATAGACCCATGGTGTATTAAATGTTTTTGTTTCGAAATCGTTACATCTATCATTCCTTAACTGCATGGTTTGTATATTGCGGACACCCTGTATTAATAATTTCTCGTACATTTTCAATAGTTTGCGCTGTACGGACTGTTGGCTTGGTGGATTAACGAGATCTCCGCTGTCCCTACAGCATAGTACAATGGAAACATACCCCATTTGCCAAGTGTATAAGCGGTGGGGTAATGTATACTCCATGAGTAAATGTTCGATTCTATAACGTTCGGGCGATAATCCCTCAAACTCTGAGCAGGTAACTTGTTTAAGATGGTTAACACGGGGGAACGAGGACCACCGGAGAAAGCCAGTACTCTTCTGTAGGTGTCGAACTCGTGGTGGTAGCTGGTTGTTTAGGAGATGGTGCTTGCAACATGTTTTACACCTAGTCGACTGTTGCCGTTCCATGAGTGGCGTAACTTTTTTTTGTTGGCCTACCACCACTGCTCTTATGTGTTACATTGTTATACGTTTGAAATGTCAGCTTCCAAAAACACAAAGTCAGGAAACTATTGTCGAGATTCAACCAGGCAAGCTACAGTACTGTATCTCCATTTCCCAATTTCAAGATTTACATCACGAAAGTACGATTTAATGTAATCGTAATTGTGAAAGTACCATGTTGAGTAAATCGAAACAAACATTTATGCAATTGCTGCCAATCGAAACTGACGTTTAATTAACATTAACAGAAATATTGAACCTATCAAAGATAGTTGTTTTTTTTAATAATGGCAATCCTTATCTAAATAATGTTTGCTCATATGGTACATAGTTTACGATATTTTGTGGCGTAGACCCAGCTGTGTCTTTCCGTTTTATAGAACTTTTAAAAGATGGTTTAATTTCAATAGCTTGCAATTTACTTACAATTAGTAATAAAGCCCAAATGATGTATAATTAATTAACGTAACGTAGACGGGTATATTCTACAACATTATATAAGAATTATAACATATTAAAGTTAGACACAAAGCATATAAGCAGCCGATGCTTTGCTGGTACACATGCCCGAAGTTTAATTAAATCTTCATTTCAAAATGTATTTTGACACTACGAGATGGAAAGAGGAAAAGCTTAAAGCTAAGACTGAAACGTCGTAAACAACAAATAACTATAAAAACATGCTTTCCGATAAAATTTAATGGGATATTTACCGGCATCTGTTAGATTCAGGGTCTGTATGTGGCAAAGTAATGGTGTTTAGAAAATCGATAACAGGCAACGAAGACGATAAACTCGCTAAACTGAAATGGAGGGAAGTTTTACAGCACCAAAAGTAAAAAACAAAAACTGACGTGAATTTCGTCTTTCCGCAGAATCTTCCCCTCGCCAACTACTAGAAAGGCACAGGAAATAAACCGCTGCTGGTAAAACATTGCTTTTACTTCTTATCCTCTTTCTATTCAAACGGTAGATGCTGATAAACTCTTTTCGTAAAACATAAAATCATATCTACGATCTCAACAGCTCCATGTTACCCCGCTGAAGGAAGGCTAAACCGAAACAAAGTCTACGGATATATCTCCTTCATTTTTACTTTACTGATTTACCTTTACAAACTGATATCACGAACAGCTTACGGATTTGTGCAAGTTTTATATACATACGTATGTGTAGGTGTATATGTATATATTTTATAATAAGAAAAAAGATTTTTGTTTGTAACAACAAAATACTAAGTAAAAAAATCCAACTACAATGATGGGACAAAGAAACATTACCATCGCATTGCAATCACAAACAAGCGACATCACAAGTAATTAAATTTAACTTATTTAAAATGTAATGTGCAGTCACTTGCTCTTGTCAAATGGGAATTTTATGTATTCGCTCGTTAATTTTGAAAATCCAAGTAGCATGTTGTATTCCACTGACGTCCACTACATATACATACATACGTGTATGTTGACTGTTTTCTACTTGGTACTGTAACAAAATTTAGCCACTTTGCCAAATTTAAACCTACCGTCTATCTTTAATAATAAGCGAAATTTGGTTTTATTTGCTGGATTCCCCGATAATTCCTTTTTTCCGGATTACATACATATTGTGCTGGATTGAGAAAATAATGACATTTGGACGTTGTCAGACTGAACTTTCATAAATTTAAAAAAAAATGGGTTGTCATGAAAATTAAGAAAAAAAAAGAAGAGAATAGAAAAGTCAAGTGTCAGGAGGGTTGAAAAAAAATAGTGATAAGAGAGTTCAGCTAAAAAAAAACTCCGTAAACAATAAAAAGAAGAATTTAGCAGTCCAAGAAGGTGAAGGTGACTAACCTGTGAATAATCCAAGACCAATCTACCAGTGCAAGAAGTATATGTGAGGACCCAAGCCCTAAATTAAAATATATGTGCATAAAGTTAAATAAAGATATAGTTACAATATGTACCTATATGTATATTTATCATAGCAGAGAATCTTTTTGAAAAAAATTCTTAATATGTATATATTAAATGTGTCAAGGGCTTTTGCCTGTTTACAGATCTGTAAAAAATAAATAAATAAATAAATAAAGGTTAGGTTTTCACTAGAAGTGTCAAAGAGCAACTGCTTTCCGCAATGTGAGTTGGGGGCTTTCAATGTTGACGTGAGTGCAGCGTAGAAATACAGAAAAATTAAATATAAAAATAAAAAATAGTAACACTAATTATAATAATAATCAATAGTGCTCAAAGTACTCAGCTATTGCCTACGTTGTACGTTCGAGTACTTCCCCTCAACTAATAATAATAATAATAATAATAATAATAATAATAATAATAATAATAATAATAATAATAATAGCTCTAGCGGAAGAAGTAAAATCTATGTGGCATCAACAACATGTCCGAATACTTCCGATCATAATAGGAGCAACAGGCGAAATTCCCACTAAACTTTTTGAAGCGCTGGGAAAAATTAATATCCGACCAAATATTTACAGGGACATGCAGAAGGCGGTAATTCTCAAGACCTGCAGTATTGTAAGGAAAGTACTCATTGAAACTAGTCACTCAACATAAAATGTGTGACTAACAAACTAAATAAATGCTTATGTATGTATCTTACACTAAACTCTGCAGAAAACCTAATAGAAACGACGACAAAACACTAACTAAACGAATATGTTTAGCAAAAATGCTTGAAGAATGAGACAATTAACAGATTAGGATATAATAAGAAAATGCAAATGAAAAGAATATTGTTTCAACAAGAATAATAAAAAAATGACAATGTAATAAAATATCGTAAAGCGCTAGAACATACGAGACAACTATCTTCTACAATGCCTAACTGGAGACTGCAAATATCCAAATATTCATACGTATTCTCTGCAACATGTATCGGCGCCGGCGCGGCATATGGACTTAACTAAGACATACCGTTCAACTATCGATATAATATTTTGACGGTACTTACGATGCAACGATCTGTATAACTACTATTCTGATTTTAAGAAAAAAAAAATTTTGTTTTATCATTGTAAGTCATTTTGAACTTATTTTATACTTTGAGAATTGCATTTACGTAACTAACAATAGACCTACTTGAAAAGTACCACAGAATACAATCTTTTGATTTTAATAATGCAAACGAAACTATGCCAAAAAACTAACGGAACAGACAGGTACTGCACATCTGCTGTCGGTTTTAACCACTGTTCATCTCCGGTAACTACTAACTTGACACCACTAGTTCAAGCGGCAGCCAGCGGTCTATCAACGATTAATGTTGCCCTACTTTAGCTACTGCAGGTATAATACATGAATTTATGAACTGTATGAAGTTTACCGACATACTTTACTACTTGTTGGGTTAGTTCATCAAATGTTTTCATTATATTGTTCTCTATTGTTCTTTATTTTCATATTTTATTCGTGTCTTACTGCCGTTTTGTCTGACGTACCTAATCGACATATCATCCACATATTTTTGTTGAAATTACTCTACATCCTATTCTAAGTCGGTGTTTGAGTGGCGATGTAGATAAATAGTCGGATTATTGGATCCATTTTTTTTCTATAATAGAACTAACGCAATACGATATAGAGAACAAATATTGCAACTTCACTTCAGTCTTCTGACCGCCTGCACATATTATTAATAATAATATATAATATTTATTGTTTTCGACATATACAGGTTTCAACATTGTCAATTATATAAATACAGAACATTACAAACATTTTGGCAAATGTGTGAAGCACGTCAAACATATCTAAGAAACAATAGCTGTATGTGCCAGCTTTTACATAGATCAAAATATTCATCCAGACAAAGCGTTATAAATTTTCAAACCTAATGAACGAGGGCAATTCTTACCTAAATTTAATGAAAACTATAGTATATAAAAGTTATTGCTGTTTCAGGTCTCATATGTCTGTAATATGGTCTCCAACGTTATTTCGCCAACTCGATCTGTTTCTTGATCATTAGACTTAATATGCAAAGTAAACTGTGTTTTATTTTGAGCAGAATAGGAAACCAAAAACTCAATCTTATCAATATTTAAATGAAGTTGATTATTGTTAAATTATATGTTCATATTTTCCAAAAGAATCGTCAGCATACATAAATACGTTATAATTACAGATATAACGAGTGATGTCATCAACATAAAGCAAAATAGCATGGGACCTAAAACACTGCCTTGGGGTGCACCTGTCTGAATCGGCAAACTGGAAAACCTTACACTACTGATTCAATTATTGGATTTATTTTCATAATTGATCTTTAGAAATTGGACTCTATTGCTTAAATAAGATTCAAACTAGCGCGCCGCAGCCCCTTCCGGATGCTATGACCCTGTAACTTTGCAAGTAAACTATCGTGATCTACGCAGTCAAAAGCTCGACTCGAATCGCAAAAAATACCCACTGAGAATTTATTAATATCCAGATCTCCAATCACCTTATCATAAGAAGCATGAGTGGCTGTAATCGTAGATCGGTTCACTTTATAACCATGTTGCTGATTAGCTAAAATACTGTGCTTGTCTATCTAAGAAATTAACTTGTCCAATCCAATTTGGAACCCTTTTTGTTCAAAAGTATAACAGAAGCACTTTGGAGAGTAGCTGGAATTTTCCCTAATTTAAATGACAAATTAATTAGAAAAGTGATAGGTTTTATTCCTAAATAATAAAATTTATAAACAACCATTTTTCATATATGGAAGAATATTCAGAATTTACTTGTCAATAGACGCAATACATACTATAAACCAATTTTATATGCCTTGTAATCTAAAGGACTGTAGGCTTGTGTAATACCGATAAATTTTGGTATATCAAAACCATTGATATGAATGCTAAATGAGTAAATCAAATTACAATCTACTGTTCAAAAACCGGTTTTTTACCTAAAATGAGCTAAATGCGAATGTCGGAAACAAATGATCGTTTCAGAGGATGTTAAGCAAGACCGAAGGCGCTTATGTGAAGATTTCCAGATACATTTTCTTATTGGAAAAAGTTTATAGCTTTTACTAATTTAAGACTAGCTATCTCGATGTTTGTACTTAATTAAATATTGCGCTACTGCAAGTAGAAAGTGAACTACGCGATGTTTGCATGTAATGCTGTAAATTCCAACTTATTTACTCATTCGGTATTCGGTTTCCACAAGTCATCAAGTCGGGTTCCGGAATTAATTAAGAGTTGTAGCGTTTGGTATACTGAAGTTCATCAGTATTATATGTTGTGAATAAACTTTTACCGTCTTGTCGCCTACATTGTTACATTATCTCCGTTAAAATTTTTATAATTTTTCCAGCTACATTATCTGAAAACAAAACACCGTGTGTGCATACGTAAAAGCGAACTCCTCTCATTTTAATTGCGTGCTATCGCCCGATAACTTTATCAATTTACACTTCGCAGTCTATAACAATGAGAGTCAATTTATCTGACACATTTCACACGTAGGAATGCTTTTTATCGTTCACCAGCACACAATATTCAGGCAAATCTAATCATGATTGAAGAGTATGTGAATTACAGTGGATTTAAAACTATCAGCTATGCGATCTGAATTTAATTAAAAATAAAATTCAATCAGATTACATTTTGGAACTAAAATGCAGTTTCAATTAATCAAACCAATTATTTCTCCTTTTGTTTATTTGCGCATTCACTTACTTTCGTTTTGTTGAAAATGCAAATGTATATGAAGGGCGAATCAGCATTTTTTCGAGCTTGAACTTTTATGATATTTCGATTATCACGACAAGAATTGTTGTAGTAAAAGGACATATACCTCTGACAATAGTAAGTTACGTACCGTCAAAAATATGAAGACAACAGTACTTTACTGCAATATATTTAAATGAATTTTTAGAATGTATTTCACCACTTAAATGCTTATTCTCAGCACATTCTATCAAAATTGTTTGGAAATATCCCACTTAATATTCGAAAAAATATTCCATCATAATGTTATGTAATGGTGCACCAGTATGTAGTAATGTACACTTTCCAAACAGATGGATCAGAAGACGAAGACCGTTTTTTTGGCCAACGGGTTCACCAGATATAACTCGATTAATTTTTGTATATGGAGTCCTAGTAAATTACTGGCTTATGAGGCACCTGTTGATGCAGAAGAAGAGTTAGTGGCGTAAATTTTTGTAACATTTAATGATATTTGTGAATGTTTCAACTATTTCCAAAAAATTCGGTGTTTGACTGCAAATCTTCAACGTGGGTACCGACGCAACTTCAAAAAAAAAAATTATAAAGTTTAATACGGAATTATTTGTAATAAAATGTGCATTAACTTAACTTTTTTTCTGCTATAATTGAGATTACTAGTGAAGAGTCTGGTTTGTGTGAAGTAATAGACGATAATACTGCACATAATGCATTGTCGGTTGAGTAGAAATTTCTATACACATGCATTGGTTTGGCACATTGTATGGATGTGGGGAGTACGTTTGGCTGACCCTACCGTTTCAAATTTTTGTTTTTGAAAATATGTTGGAAGTAGGGCTTATTTAACAGTAAACATTGAATTTAAACAATATAGGAAAATCAAACTCAAATTCAAACTTCTGCGAAATGACTAATGGTTTCATGTTAAATACATGTATATACGTAAATAAATAAGTAGATATTGAGCATAATGGTGAGCAATTGGTGGACACACTTGTACTGTAGTCACACGGTATGTATAGTTGTAATTTTTTTCCAACAGAAAGGTTAATTTGTTGATAGATGCGTGTGGTTCATTTTCCACTTCAACACAACACGATTGACAACTTGATGTGTACGTTTCTTAAGTGCTCTGCTACCTGATTTCCTTGAAACACCACCGGGTTCAGAAAACAGTTCTATCCACTGTTTTCCTAAATTATATATAATCAATTGCAAAATGTGGAAACTCAACCCTGACTAACAAAGAGTGCAATAGAAGATTGAGCGTAATATGTAACTATTACTAGTTTTCGTACAGAAAAGTACTACGCGATAGCGCAGTGAATTAGGTTACCTCTGTATTTTGTACCATACATAGGTTGCAAAAAGAATAAAATGTCACGGAATAAAAATGTCAGATTTTATTATATATTATTATATATCTCTTATAAATGAGAAATAATTTTTGATTTAAATTATCATTTATTGTGGTTTAGCCCTGCTAGGCTTCACGATTACCATTTATTAATTAAATAATACGAATTTTATACATTAACTTAAGCTAATGTACTAACAGTAAGCCGTGAAGACAAAGCAGCTTTTCTCTTCACAGTAAACTAAAATGTAAAAAAAAAGTATTTTTTTTTAGAATGGAAAGCTTGCCTGGTAAGTAAGGAAAATTTTGCACTGATCGCCATCCATGTTTTATGAAATCACATACTAATTCATTAGTTTCTAAGGATGCCATGGAATAACAATCTTGTTTCCCTAGCAATTGTAATCTGTCAAACTTGTCAGTCAAATAGTTTATCATTCGTAAACTGCTCTTTAAACTATTTTTTTACAAACAATGTTAACATTAGAGGAAAAAAATTGTGTGATTCAATGCTATGGAACCGCCGACAAATCCATAAATACGGTTCTGGCTTTATTTCGTACAATATATCCAAATGCGGCAATTAACAAAACTACTGCTTGACGTTTAATGAAGAGATTGCGCACACAGGAACAATAAGAAGAAGGACAAGACGACGTACAAATGAAAATGATATAGTTACTTTGGTTGCCTTAAATTCAGTAGATGAAGCTCCCACGATCTCTTTAGGATATCGTAGCATTAATACAAACATAAGTAAATCACACACAAGAATATATAAAGCAAATATAATATATCCATACAAAGTCAAATTATGCCATACTTTAAAAGAAGGTGACGACGTACGGCGATTACTGTTTTGGTTAATTTTGTGGAAACTACATAATGTCAGAAAACGGAAACTTACATAAACTAATAATTTTTTCTGGTGAATGTACTTTCACCAGAAATGGTGTTCCATCACTCCAAAACGTCGATATTGGAACAGAAAAAAACGCTCATTACATAATAAACGCAAGAAGGCAGTATTTAAAAAGAGTTAATGTTTGGTGTAGTGTGTCATACGAGTTGGAAATCATTGGACCTTACTTTATCGAAGGAAGATTAAATCAGCAAATGTATCTACAAATTCTGGAAAGATTCGTTGACAAACTTTCTTTAAATATTCGACAGTCGCGCTTCTTCCAACAGGATGACTGTCCTGCCCATTCCATACAAATGATTACTGATTGGCTAAATAATCAATTTGGTGAAAGAGGATTTGGGAGAATAAGTGTAACATCTTGGCCGGCTAGATCGCCCGATCTAAGAATAATAGACTTTGTTGTTTGGGGAAGAGTAAAGTAAATAGTTTACCGGGAAGCTAATACTAATATAACACTAAAAATCGAATAACTCAACCAATTCGATCAATTTCACTAGAACATGTGCAGGCAACTTTTCGGGAATTCTGAAATCGTATCGAAACGTATGCAAAATTAGGAGGCGGCTTAGTAGAGACTTACATACATTTAATCTAATTTAGTAATGTCTTTAAATTCGTATTATTTTGTTAATAATTTATTGATGTTAAACCAATAAATTATATTACATTTGAATGTATTTAGTCATAATAAAGGAACTACATTATCGAAAAATAATTAACTTGAGTGATTCAAAGTATGCCGATTGCTTTGAAAATTTGCATATAGTCATAATTTTTCATTCTGAACAACTTTATTAGTAGTATTTTGACGTACTATGAACAGAAGACGCACTTTACCTGCACTGAAACTAGTTTTACCTTCACTGTCAAGGCCGACTGGTTTTTGAAATCATGAAAATAAGTTAGAAATTAGTCTTTAACCAAGCAGGGCTAAACCATAATAAATGAGAATTCAAGTCAAAAATTATTTCTCATTTATAAGAGTCGTTTCACCTATCAAACCTATACAAATGGAAAAATAGTTAAATTTCACAAAAAAAATATTCTTCCGCATGACTTGTAGATCCATAATTAAGTACAGAATGTAAGTAAAAGTACAGTTGCACGTATTTTAAAGTGATATAAATTTAAGCCATACAAACCCCAGTTTACACATATTTTGAAAGAGGAAGATGTTGAACGAAGGTTCGAATTTTGTGCTCGTAGTCAACGAGAATTGGAACAAGTCTATAATACGACGACTACTGTTCTCTGATGAAGCAAGGTTACGTCTAATGGTACAGTAAGTTCGCAAAATGGTCGAAGGTGGAGAGATGTTAATCCCAATTTCCATGTGCAAACCAGAGGTCAATATTCGCGTAAAGCTAATGTATGGTGTGGCATTCACAAAGACAGAATTGTTGGTCCATTCTTTTTAGAAATATGTAACATGAATGGATAAAGATACCTACAATTCCTTAATAATCAGTTGTCTGACTTTCTTGATGAATTACCACTAAATCAACAAGGAAAAATATGAGGTATACGGTATACCTCTTATACCTACAAACCATTTCAAGATATTGATCATCTTGAAAGACTGATTAGACAAACATACGAAGCTACAACTCCAGATGTGATTAGAAATATCATGCACGCATTTAATCAACGATTAGTCACCTATTTAGGAAAAAGACGGTGGATACGTTGAAGTTCCGCAGTGTTCAAGTAATTTTACATGTTCCCAATAAAATTTATTAGTTTATTATTATTAGTATTCATTGTTGGTGAATTGACAAGTAGGTTATCATTTATTATTTATCATGTCTTAATCCTTTATACAACAAATAATCTAATTAATAATTATTTAGTAATTTTTATCTGGGACAATCGCAAATCTACAAGTGAACATACTTTGTCTTTGCTGAATTTCAATGAACATTTTGGTCTCCACTATAGTTTGAACATATTTTACTCTAACTCCAAATCTTGATTTTGATTTTCCTTGTATTATAGCCAATGTTTGTATTTAATTATGGATCTACAAGTCATGCAGAGCTTTTTATCAAGATTTTTTTTTGCAAAATGTAAGATGTTTTTTCTCCATTTATATAAAACTTTTTGGGGCGCACTGTATATATGCTCTTTATGAGAATCAGTGAGAAAAGATTTGTAACTGCAGCTCTGATCTCACAATCTGGCGAAACTCTGTTGATCGAAACGCTGGGAAGCGAGTCTTCCCTATAGCTTTTACATCAGTACTCAAGTTTTGTCGTAACTATTCAATTAATTTATTATCTTCATTTATGTTTGATGCTTTCGGTCGACTTGATCCATGTCTTCGTTTTACTGTATCTTCACGCAACCATTCATTTTTTATTCCTCAGATCGTACCCATTCCTACCCCAAATTCTGCTGCTAAATCAATCATAACCCTGCAATCTTCAAAGTACACGACTATTCTAACTTTATCCGCGGCATTCAAATGCGGTATTGCAGAAAAAATTATTTGAATGTGACACACAATGACAAACTGACAAACAACTGACAAGGCCAAAGTCTCTTCCATAGACAAGATACTTAAATAGACAGGCAACTCTCAATACCTAAAAATAACACAGTGCGGTGGAGCCATCTCATGGACAGATCAAACACTCTTATTGTGGTTTGTAACTAAACTTAAGAGGGGAAAGAAAATGGGATATTTATATTTATTTATTACTGTTGATTGATCATTTAATTTAAAAAAAATGTAGAAACAAAAAATGTTTCCACATTTCTTTGAATAAATTGATGTCTTTATTACTATTATTAAGGTACATGTGTGTGATAGCAAATTAGTATTATTAGTATTATTAAAGTTCAAATACTTTGTGGGAGTATCCCAATTATATAAATTGCTAATGTGTTGCCAGGACGCTCGTCGTTCTATAGCTTTTTAGGAATACACTAAGTCCTTCGTCAGCAGATTATTCCTTATGCACTTCATAATAAGGTGCGGATAATCAAAGAGTGGTACAATTTCCTTGCCATCTACTTCAAAACCAAAAATTGTATATGGCTTGTTACTTCTAGAGTACTGCAACTTAGTTTCATCTACTAGGTGCTTGATTGCCGCTCGACTAGATGCCCCTTGGTCACATACTGTAGCAACAGGTTTTAGGCCACAAGAAAAAATATCACGAATAACTTTTTTAATTTGACAGACTAGATTTGCCGTATCCGTGCTACCTTCGCAGAAAATGAAAGCGATAGGCCGCTTCCACTTTTTATATATGCCTTGCGCCATAAATACCGAAGCATGCGGCATGTTGATTCCTCGCCGTAAGTGACAAATCCTTCCAAGATGTCCCTGGATTTATTATAATGCATACCAGGCTGAGGAGACACTTCATCAAATAATACACAGCAGTACTTGTCTAATGATTTCATGACATTAACAACTGTCTTTAAATTGCCTATCACGTGGTTATTTAATCCCGGAATAAATGGTATTTTGCTTGGTAATGTGCTTAATGTACGGCGAGATGGCAGCGCGAATATCTTTCGCAAAACTCGATATCCTCTGGGGTTTGCTTTGTATAGTGACAACGCCAATACCTTATCATTGATTGTAAATCGTCTTCCTCTAGAAAATTTTCTACAACTTCTTATTTGGCTTTCTATAAATTCGTAAACGATTGGATCAACTGCATTTTCGATCCTTTTAAAAGTTTTGGCAGTAGCCAAACTGAACGCGAACTGAAAAATAAATATATACAACAATAATAAAAAATAATTCTACCGCAAAAAAAGATCAGAACAATATATAAACATCTACTCATCGAAACGAAACACAATAAACACGTTAAAATAACGGATGTGGACGGATATGACACGTGTATAATAGCCACACCACGTCACACGCTGTAATGTGCCATCTGTGCAGCTCTTTTCTTAACTTTTGATAAAAATTCTTTGCAACCACCGGTACGTTATTTTCTCTTGTATATTTCTTTTCATCGTTTTCGATTAACAAACAGTTCTTATCAGAGCTAGATCAAGGACTATTCATAGCATTATGTACATTTAACCTAACAAAGTGTCATCACATACTACTGTCATCTTGTGCTTCCATCTATTTTGTATTTTAAGATGCTAATTTGACTAGAGCGTGTTCAAAATAATATGTACGAATTTCATCTTTTTTTCAGCTCGAACAGTGTATTCCTCAATAGCTCGTCAATAGACAAAATTCCAATGATATTTAATCTAGAAGAAAGCGGTGACAACTTTGGCGAGGACTACACTATGTTATCTATCTGTGTGGATATATTTTATCAACAAATTTACAAATCCCTATGCCTACGTGAAGAAGTTATCGATATTATCTAAAATATATGTGTCGTAATTTTCAATTATTAGAAAAAAATCTTGGCCACCAAATCAAACAGCAACAAGGATAAATATTTTGCGGTGATCAAATTTTGGTCGATATATATAGCTTTTAACATCTTTCTAGTACTTCTAGTAGCCTAATTTATCTTCTGTATAATGAAAACTTTACCTTGGCAACGCATGCAATTGTGGCAGATTACCGTTCCTTTCAATCGAAAGAGCAAAGCTTGCTCACAAACTTTGATTTTTTATCAACAGATAATTCTTGTGGCCTTACAAAACGAGTTCACATCATATATAAGTTTTACACTTTACATCCTCATATTTCCTCATATTTTATCCAAATAAATGACCTTATACTTATTCTGGAAATAATTAATATTGCATTACGCTTATAAATATACATATAATATGTATATCACAATTAAAGTAGTTGAGTTCTAGATCTGACGGAATAATATGTAAATATAGAATGATATTAACCGGAATACATACATACATATATATTTTCAATCCTTCCGTGTACGTTAATAGAAACTTGTCTATGTTCACAGTAATAATAGTTTCACGAATCAGTTTTTAACATCAAACTGATAAGTTAGAACCTGTACTAATTATTTATATAAAGGCAAATTTCATCATATATTACATGACTATCCCTATATAGAACGTCATCAATCATTCAAGCTATAATAAAGTATAATCTACTTTCAAGACAACCCGAATCTGTTATTAAAAAGTGATTATGAAAACTATTCACGGCAACACGTACTAGCGGTATTGATTTATGAATGCTATAAAGAGCGCTATAAGACGTTTTTCAATATTGTGTATGTTGGATAATCGGTAATATGTGTGGATTATTGGTATTGCGTATCCCTTGCTAATATCACTAATGCTATCCGTAAAATTACACTTACTGAAACATATACATTGAGGGAAAACTCCATATCTGCAATTACCTCTCTCATATTGGTAAAAAACTTACTGTGATTACCGTCTAACTCTTCCGTCTGGCACCTCCGCCAATATGGCATAATTTAAAAATATTAAATATGAAAAAAAACTGAATATATTAAATAAATGAGGGATCACTGATCTATCGGTATAATTACTCGCTCTGTTGACCTGTTCACTTACAGTAATAAAATAAAAACTGTCCTTTCTTCTTGGAATATTTAAGAAAATTATAACCATATGTAAAGGAGCCGCTATTCTAAACGAAAATGTAACAATTTTATTTAAATTGAATTATTGCAACAATTATTGTTGAAATACACTTTTGTAAATATTTATTTAAGCTGGTTTGTATTATATTGTGCGTGTAATACCGATGCTATTGTCGAATATTTATACAATTAGGATAGTATTTCGCCCTCTATCATGTACAAAATATTAGTTTACATTTAGAAATTGTACGAGAAGCTCGTGAAGCAAACGTTTATGAATAAAAATTTAAAAAAGTTATATCATGGCAAAACGAAGAGAACTACGCCCGGTAACATGTAATGCCATAATAACTCTACATAGAAAAAACAATTCCTTACAAATAATACCACACAAACTTAAATTAATTTATCGGGAAATGCAAGGAATGATGAAACGTTATCAGACAACCGGAAAACCAGGAAGACGTTCAGGAAGATCCAGTGACTACATCGAATGAGGATTTAAGAATTACATTGATTTCTAAACGAAGCAGATGCCTAACAGCTCCAGAAATTCGTGCACAGTTAAATGAAGGCCGCGCAAATCCGGCGCCGCTCACTACAGTGAAGAGCCGGTTAACGAAGCTGGATTGCACGATGGAATAGCCGCGAGAAAACCATTACTACGGTCGCAAAACCGTATGAAACAATTGGAATGAGCCAAACGGCATGAAGATTGATACATTAATATGCGGTCAAAGCTAATTTCAAGCCTTCGGTACTAATCGACGCACTTTTGTTAGAAGAAGAGCTGGTAAAAGGATGCTGCCGGAATGTGTTGCACCTACTGTTAAGCATGGAGGTAGATTTGTGTTAGTTTGGGATTCATTTTCCTTTAATGCTGCCAGGGATCTGCATCGAATTGAAAGAATTTTGAAAAAACAAAATTATCGAGACATTTTGGAGCACCACGCTATTCCTTCGGGAGTAAGATTAGTTCGTGAGGGATTTTATTTGCAGCACGACAATGATTCCAAGCATACATCCCAACTTTGTAAAAAATATTTGCAAGTAAAAGAAACCGAACGTGTCCTCATAAATATGGGGCAATCGCCCGACATTAATCCCATCCAGTTGTTGTGGGATGAATTAGACAGATATGTACGATGCCACTGTCCAATATACCAGAAGCAACTCTAGGAGCAATTAGTGAATGGCTGGCAAACTATACCAAACGTTTGTTTCATAAAAAAATATGTTCTTTCTTCCCTCGAACGCGTGACATTCATCTTTTTTCGTTGTATACTAAACTTTTAGATCGATATATCTCGCGACACTCATTTCTGTTACCCTATAGGATTAGTTTATCAACCAATAACGACTCTGCACTGCAACTTTACGTACTAATCTGAAAATGGTCGTTTATGGACATTCATCTTTTTTCCCCCTGTACTCTTCAATTGCAAAGTATAGTTATACAAAACAATAACTCTTAAAAACATAAACAACATTAAGAAACTGCAATTAAACTGTAATATTCGTATGAATATATTTAAAAATAATTTTAAAACGTGGTATTAGTAATTGATTTGGACATCCCCTATTAAATACGTATATTACAGTAGCACTTTTCGTATTTTCTCTTCGGTTCCGGCAGGCTTCTATGGTCACCCGATTTCCGATATTGCATGAACTCGTGAAGTTACTGGGTGATTGTCGCGATGTACTGTGAGCAGTCTGCAGTATTTATTCACTATAACTAACTGTAACTAACTATAACACATTATTTATCATACTTGCAAACGTTAAATATCCGTCCAAGATGCATATGATGATGAAGTGGCTGAAAAGAACACCCGCACATCGTACGCGCCTATCTCCCAATTACTTGCCGCGCTTGTTCGTGCAATGTCGGGTGACAATAGGAGCCCGCCGGTACCTGTATATGTAAGTTGACACGAATGTACTGATATGGGACGATCATGCTAATTTGGAAGCATTCTAGTATGTAGGTTATTTTGGTGATTTAATCTTTCATTATTAATTAATTTTGAATACATTTCTAAATTTATTAATTTTGCTATTTATATCGTGCATGTCCGGGTACGAGTGATTTCTCCTACATCGGATTAGGAACGTGACCTTTAGCTATCTTGACGGGGTTTTAGAAGGTGTTCTTTGGTTACCATATGGGATTTGCCCTTTATGCTCTACAGTAAAACCTGTGTTAACGGACACCTGTATATATCGGCCACCTGTGATAACGGCCAGCTTTAACATTGCAAAAATCTACAATACGTGTATTTCCATATACCGGTCGTTTTGACTCATAGGATATTTAAAGCGGGGAGGAGGTGAAGGGAGCTACGTCTCCACAAATATTGTAGAGTACACCGTTGATAGACTCATACGCGTCCCCACTTCTTAGCGAATTTTCATACCACTTACCACTTCGCGGCTTTATTTATCCTATTTCTGAAAACGACCGGTATACAAACCTTGCAATAACGGCCGCCTTTACAAAGCGGCCACGGCCAGACGATCCCAATATTTTATGGCATAAAAGCAATAAAATTTACCTCCCAATAACGGTCGTCGTCCGTATCGAAAATTTTAAAACTCACGTATTTGTTGTTCAGTCTAAAGAAGGTGACAGAATTTACTTGTAAGGGTTTATTGTTAGTTATAATGAAACACGATAGAATTATTTTACAACAGCAGCTGATTGTAGAAGTTTCCGAAAACGCCTGTTCATTCGATCAGTTTAAGTTTATCGTTGTGTTCATGAAGTGTTTGAATATGTCGCTAAAAAGAAAAGGTTCGTCACTGAAAGATAAAATTGATATTATCGAAGAGAGTGGCAAGTATAATTTAAGTTTGCGGAAGTGGAAAGGATGTATGAAGAAGCTATTAATTTGAATCAGAAACGGAAATTCCCTAAAACGAGTGGAGTAGCAGTGGAACAAGTAGTGTATAAGTGGCTCTGCATGGATAAAAATAAAAACATTCCCACATCTGGATCATTGGTTAAACAAAAGGCGCTAGAGACAGCAAGAAATTTAAACATTGAGAATTTTGCTGCTTCAAATGGTTGGTTGGAATGTTTCTGTCGAAGGCACAATATCACTTTTAAATCAATTTGTGGTGAGTCCGCTGATGTAAATTTGGAAGATGTAGAAGCATAGAAATCTAAATTACCATTAATTTTAAAGGATTATTCTGGTCTGTATTATTGCGCCATGCAAAATAAAACTTTTGCATTAAAATACGATAAATGCAATGGCAAAAAATTAGCAAAACAACGGTTAACTATTTTATTCTGCGCAAATATGGAAGGCGACAAAGAAAACCCTTTAGTTATTGGGAAAAATACGTAAAGTACGTAAGTAAGAAGTAAGTAGTAGTAAGGTGTTTTAAGACGTCATATCGACAAATTACCTTTAGAGTGCGTACATAACAAAAAGGCTTGGATGACTTCAGATCTTATGATAAAATGTATACACATTTAGTTCACTTATATATACCTACATATATGTGTCTCTGTATTCTCTATTTTTAGTTTAAATAAAACCATTTAAAATAATGTCCAAATGAATTTTATTTCTAAAAGAAAAATAATAGCTATCATGTGAAAATATTTGCTTAGAATTTGGCGCGATTAATATCCATCCCCTGTCTTTTGCGACCACCTTTGAATAACGACCAACAATTTTGATTTTTTTACTGGCCGCTAGTCACAGGTTTTACTATATGTAAAAAA
>SMLS01066491.1:0-27450 GCA_004785975.1 Popillia japonica
CCCAGTTTATCTCAATGGAGCTGGAGGGACGGGGACAGGTTGATGTGCTGTATACTGACTTTTCGAAGGCGTTTGACTCGATCAATCATCATATTTTACTTGGAAAATTGAGCCGCGCTGCCATGTGTCCGTCATTCATTCAATTGATGTTTTATTACCTGACAGGCAGAACGGGTTATGTCTTTTATAATGGTTTTTCCTCAACGAGATATTCTAAGTAGTTTGACTTGTAATTTGTTAGCGTATGCTGATGACTTGAAAATATATACTTCCATCCATTCAGAAGACAACTGTACGCTTCTACAAGAAAATTTACTTGTAATCGATGATTGGCGTATTCGTAATGGAATTTCTTTGAACAGTGGTAAGTGCTTAACCGTCTCTTTTACTAAACGCTGCCGCCCTTCAGCCTATAATTATGTTGTAACGTCTGGATGCTAGGGATTGTCGGATGAAGGATTTGGGCGTCTTTTTTGACTCGCAATTATCTTTTACTAAACATATTCATTCCGTATGACTATCTGCGTCTAGGAACCCTGGCTTTTTAAAAGACGTTGTACTGCGCCTTTGTTAGAAGCACGTTAGAATAAGCATCACTCATATGGTATCCGCATTATATTTACCAAAATTTATCCGTGGCAAAGATTCAGAAGAGATTTCTAAAATATTTAACACTCAAAATTACTGGTAATTATCCTGAACGTAACATCGATTATAATATTTTGCTTAGTGCACACGATTTTTGTAGTCTCTCTGATCGACGAAATATGCATAGTGCAAGATTTTTGTTAAATTTATTGCTAAATGAAATTGATTGTTCTTCGTTACTTGCACTCTTCAACTTCAATGCCCCACCTATAAACACTCGGTTTCACTATACTTTTAGGATACCTACTGTGGCTAACATTATGGTTAAATCACCTGTATATACCATATGAGCGCAAATTTTAATAATATTTATGATAGATTGGAATAACTAGTAGTGTTAATTTTTCAATTTAGAATACTTTATTGTTTTGTTGATTTTCTTGATTACTACATTAACTAGACTAAGACAAATAAACATACCTATTTTATACGTTATATTGTCATTTGTACAGTATGTGTATTGTATATGCTTGGTCAAGTATGTAAATATCGTTTACGGGTGGTGGATATGCTTGTATACTTATATTTAATTTGTTATGTAGCTACTTAGTATTTATTATAGCTTTTTTATTTATTTAGTAGTGAGTAAGTTTTGTTTTAAAATGTACACCGAACCCCTGTAACATTTTATTAGTTTAAATTTATATCCTGTAATTGGCTGTATGCTGTTGGATAAATAAATATATATTATTATTATTAGATATTATATTTTAGAATTATCTATTTATTTGTGTCGTTTTTATAAGAAAGGATATATTAGTTTAGTGTTTTAATTTAATTAAGATCTCCTTAGGAATTTAATTTTTTGCACAGTGTAGGTATTCTTATTTCGCTTTTATTTAAGACAAATGATTTAATCTTACATAATTAAAACTTTTATTTTACAGATTGCAGGTATTGCTTTTATAGTTGCATTAATGACTATCGATCAGTAATGAAAACAATACTTGGAATAGACACATATCTTACAAAATGCTCTCTGGTACTGTCTCACATAATGCTGTTCGCGTCCCTACAGGTCCCTACTGTACTCAGAGAGATTTCAGATTCTGCATGTAAATGTAGAAAGCTAACTTTATTAATTCCCATAGCAGAATAGACTGTAGTTTAGTAAAGTAAGTATGTACTTACATCTGGAAAAAACTAACAGTCAAGTATGTAGTACCAGATTGTTGTTAGTTGTTTGCGTGCTGTAGTTGGTTCTCTGAATTCGTTTACTATTTGTCGACATAGATAAGGACAGACTAAGTTACCGAAAATTATTTGGCAAAGAAAATATAGCATACCAATACATAACACGTATGTACATACATACACCTATAAGAATTTCACAACAAATTATTAACGAAATCACGAATGTTAAGTAGAGGAGACCGACGTTCGTTATAACAGGTAGCGAACGTATTAGACTAGTTTAAATATTACTTTCAATAATATCTCTTCGTATCTAACTACCTTATTACATCACTGTAAATATTGCTAAACTTGGCTGCTGTGCTAAAGAATGTTTTCATTTTTCATAGTGATACCTTAGCATGTTTAAAATTCAAAATAGTTTCGTCTAAGTTGGTGCAATTCTTTTAAACGCAAAAACGCAAGTTGGGGTTTTCAAAAAATTACATTAACTGGTGGAAAATAAAAATTTTATTACAACCGACATCGGTCTCACCTACATACACCTAGGAGAATTTAGAAAGAAGAAAACTGTTAGCGTTATTTTCGGCGGTAACTTGTAAACAGTGCTCACTTTGAATTGATTTGTAAATACTATTACGACTCAATCAGATTTAAATTAATAATTCTAGAAACATTCCAGGTCTTCAAACTTAATGAACCGATCACCATTTAGTGAAGTTATAATAAACAATTCTCTTAATTTTACGTCAAAACAAAGTATATATAAGCTAACATTATTTTCCAATCACAAATTTTGTCTAAATCTTTATAAACCTAAATTTCAAAATTTTAAATAAATATTTAAAGTAATGTTGGTGTAACTGTTGTACGCCCTATCTAGGTGCAGAAGGTAAGGTTAAACTTTTTATGACGACGTTTTTCTATGTAGAGTGAAATAACTAAATTTTGATATACAATTGTAATAAAAATAAATTATCCTGAGATGCAAAGTTTTGTTTGTCGGTTCTTGTATGTATATTTCTTCATTTCGTGTGTGTTCAATTTTTTTGGCTTTGCACTACCCAGTAAGTCTGTACAGGTGAGATTTTTTAACATACTCTAAATATATTAAACGCGCAGTTAAATTCAACTCTATATTTTTACCAGTGTGGAATGTTAACCTACAGATCTTTGTCAAATATAATGGAATTGTCAGCATAATGAATGTCCTTAAATGTGTTAATAGAATACATTTCTTTTCCTAAAAATCATATGTGTTAATTTAATTAGAATTTAAAATAAATTATCTCCAAATTGTAAGCATACGAACATCCAATTAATTGTCACTACAAATCGGCTGTTAATAAAAGTTTTGATTATATTTTGGCCTATTTGCCACTTAGTATCGCCAATGACGCGTTGAACATTATGTTTAAACTCACCAATTGTTATGCGATGATTGAAGTATGCGTGAGGTTTTACAAACTCCCAAAAATTGCATGAAGTAAAATGGTGGGCAATTTTGATTACCTTGACGTAAAATGATACAATCTGGATTTGTCTTGCACTAACAGTATTGAATCTGGTGCTGCGTGATAGGTTTCTGAAGAATACCCTTAAAATATGATAATGATCGGCATTGACACAATTGGTTGTACCGTTAGTTCTCGGTATTCACATGCCTATGCAAATATGTAATACTACGCTCTTGATTCTCTCATACTCACAATCAGTTGGCTAATGTAGGCCGCTGCGCATGATCTGGCGGCGTAAAAAGTTAAGTGCAACTTGCATGAATAAAATACTTTTTCGTTATTTAAAATAAGTTTCAACCATTCCTATGTGCTATTTTTTCGCTCAAAGGTGCATTTCTCATAATCACAACATATTTGTTTAGGATAGTAGAAACCAAGTGTTGGTGCCCTATTGGCACATCCTTCATAAATAAGGTCAAGAGTCAAGACTTTTTATAAATACATTTCTTAGTACGTATTGGCTTGAAAATTCATGTTATACAAAATTACCAAACAGTTTTATTACTTACAGCTTTTAAAATCTATATCCGCACCTATGACGTAGTGTTGGTCACGACAAACAGGTAATACCAGTGCGGCATGTTTGATCCTATTAACACATCTTACGCACAGAGGTACCCCCTTGTCATATCTGAGAGCGCCCCCTCATGCTCCCACACACCATTAATAAAATTCCGGCTACTAATTATCCCCATGCGAAGACATCAGTTATACACACATACATATTACCAGACCTTAGAGAGTTAAAAGGAACGTGTAAAGTATGATGACGAGTGTGACGATGCTGTACCATTCTCTTCGTCAATGTATCTTATACGTATATAATTATACAAGATTTTTTCTTTGTTTTAGAGCATAATAGTGCAATGAGAATATAAGTTTTAATTATTAGAATCATAGGCATTTACTTATACTTATAGCAAGTACATACGTATATACATACATACATACAGTAAGTGTATTAGGAGCTGTAATATAGTAATAATTTTGTCATATTCTTTTTAAGATCCCAGATAAGACATATAGGATTTTCCACCCGTTCGTTAGTTTTCCAAGGACCTTTTAAAATCACATATCTAAGACTTGAATGAACCGAATTGCTTCATATTTCTGCTGGAGGCGGCGAAAGGCTGTTTAACGTCTAATCAGTTAATCTCTTACAGGATGTTCCGAATTTAATAATTATTTAAGTAATTTTCAAATAAGGAAAAATCGATTTTTTTAATGGAAGATCCTGTATGTGAATACACCATACTAACAGATAAATATTTAGCATCGAACAGATGTAGGTATTCCTATGTCTGTCATAGTTTTAGAGTTATTGGCAATTATTTTTTAAATTGAACATTATTAGTAGTGAGCATTGGAAAATAATTTCTAAATAGTTTTGGAATTAGACAAATTGTATTAATTTTGATTCATTAAACAAAATAACAAATATACATTAACAACATCAACAAGAAAGAAAATTAAATAAAAATAACAAATTAAAGTCAAACAATGCGTTCCCAATGATATTTATAAATGTTCAAAATGATCCCCCTTCCGATCTAAACAGAGCATAATTCTTCTTCGTAACTTTTTAACTTTTTTCGTA
This sequence comes from Popillia japonica, assembly GCA_004785975.1. Taxonomy (NCBI): domain Eukaryota; kingdom Metazoa; phylum Arthropoda; class Insecta; order Coleoptera; family Scarabaeidae; genus Popillia; species Popillia japonica. The sequence continues at coordinate 4,897 of SMLS01066491.1, forward strand.
ACTATTTTACACAGGAGACGCGGAAACTTCATTTTTTACTTGACCCCATAAATAAAATCAAGGCGAGTCGAATCGAGAGATCTGGGTGGCTAGCACCAACACCCATTTCACCTAAACACGAAATAAACTTTGAGACAATTTTGACAGATCAGGTTTACTTTTCATGGCTTACTACCACGATTTTTCCTGGTAATGCTCAACTTAGAGAACAACCATTAATAACTCTAAACCTATAACAGATAGATATAGGGACACCTACAGCTGTTCGATGCAAAATATTTATGTGCTTAGTATGGTATATTCACATACAGGATGTTTTAACAAATCGATTTTTCCTTATTTGAAAATAACTTAAATAATCATTAAATTCGGAACATCTTGTAGGAGATTTATTAACTGTTTAGACGTTAAACAGTCTCTTCTACCTTTCGGCGTCTCCAGCAGACATATGAAACAATTCGGTTCATTTACGGCTTAGATATGTGATTTTAAAAGGTCCTTTGAAAAAACAAAAAGTTTCACGAAAATCAAAATAATTCAAAAACGGTTAATTTTCGACATAACCAACCTTAATATAAAATGTTATAACACCTTATAATGGAATCTAAAAAAGCAATAAAAAATATGACATTCGATTTGAAATATCAAAGTTGGTTATGATTTCCTGTATAACCGGAAGTGTTTCATGAATGCAAACATTTTATTTTAACTCACCAAGTAGTAACATTACGCGCTACAAATTTTCAGAACTGCCCTCAGACGTTAACACAGAAAACTAACGAGCGGGTTACGTGGAAAACCCTGTATAAATATATTCCTTTTTTGAATTTCGACTGTAGAGCAGATCAAATAAAATACACACAAATTTTGTGAAATGGCAGATGTGTTTGTCAATCAAATTATCTTATCTTTACTTCACGGAGCAATAAAAATGGTCGAAGAGATAGAGAAGATTTGAAATCTTGCCTTTCTATTTCTTAAGATGAGATTTCCCATACTTGTGTGCTTCTGTGTCACATTGTAGTAACTAGTTAACAATTTATTATAAAACTTGCCCTACTAAAATGCAAGACTTCTATAAATTGTTGACAAGTGTTTAATACTGATGCAAAATTACATTAAATATGGTGTTGATGAGTTAATTTTTATTAGTTGTATAAGTTTTGTTTTAACATAAGAAGTTTTAAGTGTAAGTTTAAGAAGTTAATTTTAGAGCTATCTGAATAACGTGTTTATCCCGATTTGCGCCGTGAGCATCGATACATTCCATAAATAAATTTGAGATTACACTAAACATGGAATAAGTTGTAACAGAAATAAATCTTATATTTTGAATTATTATCTTCGATCTTCAGATTAGCCTGAATAAGAATTTGTTAATTAATTTATTAGTGTAATGAGTTTATTAAAGCGCAATTGCAATAGTTTGGTAAAAAAATTAATGTGATTTAAAAGCCAACACTAAACAAGGGGTGAAGATGAAAGCCTAGCAGGTCAGATAGGTACTTCAGCTAGTGCTAAATTATTAATACATTAATTATGCTAATAGCTACAGACGGCAACATAAAATCTGTAAAACTTGAGAAAGACCGTCATATTTCATCTTACATCATTAACTTCCTTTCAAATTTAATTTTTACGAAATCTTAAAGTTGTGCCCATTTTATATGCACCAAAAATGAAAGGTCCTAAATCAAACAAAATTCAAATCAAGCAAATCATAGTTCTAAAAATATAAATAATAAGTTGATTTCCAAATTGCCAAAAAGTTATAAACGTTATGATAAGATTAGACTGGTGTACGATATTTGGCACGCTTCTATTCACAAATTGTGCAGCTACTGAGTTCGTCCTGCATGGTCGGTTTGTAGAGATGGGAATATTACAACTACACGGAGAAAAATTTATAGTATTTATAAGTATAAATATACTGCATTTTAGTATAATTTATTGCTATATATAGGACAGCAACATAGCATACTAAATTTAACAATAAATTTATTCCTGGAAATTAAGTACCTATTATACTTCAATTTACTATATTTTATAGTAACTTTAACTAAATTGCTTGTACTACAATTAGCAACAATTTGTACTAACAGATTTACAAAACCTTTTCACAAATACAAAGACCGCGTCATACTGCATCTCATTCTTTTTACGTACGAGCGCCTTAAACCTTCTCTCTCTCATTTCATTAGTGTTCCAACGTGCATAAATTGAAACTACCTTTATTTAAAAACCAATATAAATACTTTTAAAAACCAATGAACTAGTTTTGCTACATGTTATAAATTATTTTTATTTAAAAATTTAATCAAATGTAGCAAACCTTTTGTTTTAATCTTAAAACATTTTGTTTTAAGATTTTAGGAACAAAATTGTTGTTGGCCATTAAACACAGTTTCGTAATTTTAATACAATTTATACTATTCATAAGTATAAATTTCTAAATAAAATGTTTTGCTGTCACATTTTTCTCAGTGTACATACTTTATTCTTAGTAAGAAAGCCAGTGGCAGTGGTATTAAATTATTGCAATCACATAGTCTTAGATTAGAATTATTTCTAGTGTGTCAATTTGTTTGAAACAAAAGTCCTTTTTCTCAGTGCATTTGTTTTGAGTTTTAACATATGACAAACCACAAACATTTGGTCACTAGTCAAAAATATTCAGACTTTTGCAGACTAAAAGAAATTACTGAACACCAAATTGATTATACGCAATATCGACCTACCAATTTACCTACTATAGGTACCGCAGAGGATGAATGTGCACTATATTACTCTGCTATTGCGATTTATGGTAAAAAATACAGAACACCCTATATAACTGTTTCCAAATATTGTAAATAAAATCTGTATAGAAGTATAAAAAGTTACTTTTTTCGAGTATTTCTGTACCTGAAGTTTTGTTTCTTGGAATTCACCGATAGCAATTACTCGCCAATTACCATTTATGTACCTTTCAGATATAGCACCCACCTACAAAATTCTTAAAAAAACTGAAAGAAAAAGCAAAGCATATATATTTATATTACTTTATTTATACCAGTGCCAAGTACAAATATATTCATTTGTTTATACTAACAACCTTTTTCCTCAGTCGAAAATATTTAAGTGTTTGCTTGCGAAAGCAACAAGCATTTGTTAGGTCAATGAAAATGTTTGAAAGAAATAAATTTCGTTATTTTTTGTCTTTTTTTATGGACCAACTTTAGCGTCCGAATTAGAGTTTTCTACAAACAAGAATGCAGCCGAAAAAGTAGTTAATGATGATAAAAATGATGCCAACGTTTAGCTGTAAAATGAACAAATTAATGTAAAAATAGAGACATTCCAGCTTTTGAGTTTGCTCATAACATTTCTTTAAAACTTTATCGGAATAAAAAGACTAAAGAATCAAATAAGTACAACTTTATTTAGATTCTTGCAATAAAATACAAATATGTGCCTTCATTCTTCGTCGTTAATTATTAAATATATGTTATATTTTTAATTTTTGTTTTCAAGTTTTTCTCTAATAAACCCTGAAACTAACAGGTTAAAAAAAAATCGTAATTGATTTTACTATTTTAGTCAGTACATGTCGTACGTGGTATTGAAACCTCTGTTGAGGAAATAGAAGAGTAACAAAGGTATCCTTTCACAGAGTCATAAATTTGAAGGACGACCTGTCCAAATTATAGTAGACAGACATTCGAAGGGCTCACTTTGTGACGATGTAAAAGCAGGGCAAGTGATACCAGAGAGATTGATTTGAGCGATTAAATTTTGTAAGATAATTAAAGGATATTCGAGAATCGTATATGAAACAATGATTTTCATTTTTAGCAAATTCTTAACTAAAATAAAATTAGCAATATCTTGGAACTATATTAAGGTAACTTATTTTGGTATATGTGTGAAATAGTTTGAAAAGGGCTGCAAAAATGTTCTTCAGGTTATGGCTAAGCATTTAGTTATACGTAAGCATACAAACCTAAAAGCAAGTTATGTAGAAAGTATGTTAGAATTAGATGGTGATTCAGCTAATAGATATTTATAATTTTTAGGTAGGTATTTAAATTAGGTTTAAATTTTAGGCATTTAATAGAAAAATCAATATGTTTGTACGTGAGGCATGTTGAGTGCGATTTCAGTTTAAATAAAACTGTACTGTTTCTTCTAATATAGACACAATTACTACAACAGAACAGCTTTTAAACATATGACTTACATTGATCTCACTAATTACATATTCTTAAATAAATATCATGTCCTTCATTTATGAAAACGAGAAAGTTTACAAAGATCAATAATAATTTTATATCCTCTTTAGATTTGCTATTTCTTCGTCGTATCCATTTTAATAATCTGCTACTGTAAAGAAAACCAGATCTCCTTTATCGACGTAGGTACGATTACTGTAATCATTAATAACCATTAGTAATTTGATATCTTTGTTTATCTTCATCTTATTAAGAGTACTATTTTAAATTTAATTAAGGTGTGGATATATTAATTAATTGGTTTTCTTTACTTAATACTCTGATTCTACTAATTTGGCAGATATGTACATATGTTAGAATGTTTCCAAATAGGTTATCCAGTTTTATGAAACTCTTGTTTCTTATCTAGAAATTGCACATGCAAATGTTTCGACTTTTAAAAAGAAAATCAAGGATTTTCACTTCTCATTCCAATACCCAGATCTGTTAAATATTCATTTGTTTTTAAAGTATTGCTGTTGCTGTGATTTACATTTTAATGCGACATGAAAATAGAAATTTATGTTGGTGCGAATAAAAAATCATTTAATCTAATGTTATAGAAATTTATCAGTAATCACAGGCTAGGTTTAGAAGCGAGATACGACGCCGAACAAATAAATGTTACTAACTATCACATTATTTCTAAGTTTCAGTAACCATTTTATTCTATACATGGTAGTGTATTAGACAAAAATGCTCAGCACAGACAACACTTTCGTATGCTTTCACTTAACAATTTTTAAAGTAAATAATAGTAATAAAACAGTTACTTTAATTATTCTGAAGCTGTACCTAGTATTAATTATGTTTTCGATTAGAGAACTGCTACTTTTCTTAAAGACGGATCACTAACAAAATCTAGATATGGTTTGCACTTATTACTTACAATCATTAAGAATATACTACGAGTGTATTAGCGAAAATTAATTAGATAAAGAATTGCCATGATTAAAACACACTGTCTTTGGTAGTTTAATTTTTTTGTTAATATTAATTAATGTCAGTTTCGATTTGACAGGAATTACCTAAATGTCGGTTTCGATTTAAAACTACCTACTCAATATGGTATTTTCACAATTACACAAGCGATTCATGATTGAATCTTACAGTACTGTATCTTGCCTAACATCTTTGCGAAGAGTCATACAGCAAATTTTCGTACCATATCGTACATACAGAACAATTTTAAGGAGGGACATATATTTCGTTATAGGATGCAGGCGTATCATGAATTGAACAAGAATGAGTTCTTTGATTTGACAGAGTATATTAATTCGCAAACCATGAGAAGGTGGAATGCTGAAAACCCTCACATATTTTTTGAGTCTCCGTTGTATCCCCAGGAAGTTTTGGTCTAGATTGGTGTTTTTTGCAGACAATTGATATTCATAATCAATGCCCAAAAGTATCAAAGACAAGATCTTAGAACCTTTCATAAACCAACTTCACGAAGACGAGCTGGAACAGGACTCACACGACTCCGCAATCTACCGCTTATTTACGTCAATTTTGTGGCGATCATCTCATTAGTTTACGTTGTCAACATTCCTGCCAAGATCACCAGATTTTACCAAAATTCTTCGGAACACATTCGAAAATATGAAAAGGAATGTAAATTTGTGTTTGCATGAAAACTGTGGCCATTTTCAACAAATCATGTAATAAATTGAGAATAAACCATAAATAAACCCGTAGGTGCATAAAAAACATAACATTTCAAATAGCTCTAAGCTCGACGACGTAAGTATTGTTATGATGTATTTGACAAGGTGATTGATTAGCCTACATAACCAATATCTATAATTTCAGCTACTGACGATGAATTAAACACACGCGTACCGTTCAGAATTCCAAAGCAACCTTTTATCTAAATAATTTTTGCTCATATGGCATTTACTTCACCAACAGTTTATTTTATCATATGTCACTGATATTTCGTAGCACAAAACAAAAAAGCTCAAAAATATGTAAAATTTGTTATTTGAATCTTTAACACAAACTATTGTAAACTCTGTAAAACTTGATTATTAGGTAATGGTATGTTGTCTATTTTAATGCTTTAAGAGAATGATGTATAATATGTAATGAAAGATTCTTTAGATAATTTTCACGTACTAGTGGCTAACAATTGCAGTAATTATGTCAATGTTCTGACGCAAACCTCTTACCCTACACGTCACGGAACTTGTTTGTTTCAGAATTTTTGGAACTAGCATTGAACAAGATGATGGGTAGATATCTATTCCATTTTTTAATAATATTGAACTATTATCGAAGTTTGTGGCGTTCACTTCTTATTCGTATAAAATGTTGTTAAAGGGTTCATAAAAAAATTAATAATTGCCATACATATTCTAAGACATATCAATATACAGGAAACTATGACAAAAATATCGTATCATCATTCTAAATAGTAAAGTATGTTTTGGAACAAAGTTGAATATAGAAGAAATACAGTTAATATTTTGTTTTACATACAGGCTGATTCATTTTCGATCCTCACCATTGCAATCTCGCTTATTATTGAAGATAGACGCAGGTTTAAATCTGGCAAAGTTGCTAAATTTTGTGGTTATTATGATCCTGACGGAAAAGTAGACTTAGAACAAATGACGTTCAAGTTATTCGAAAAAAACTGAAAAATCTCATTTTCTTATTTTGCTTGTAGCACTTTTATTGGGTCTTACAAAGGAAAACTAAAGACACATTCTCAAGGCCACCTTTGCTCCTCTATCTAATGGTGTATTTAAAATTTTTATACGTTTATCGTTTTCTTTGGATCATCATCAACTTTATTTCTTACCGGCGCCATATTGGATTTTGATGCAACTAGAAAGATTTTTCTTTTTCTGATTTCAACCATGTATCATATGTTGAAAACAACATTTGATATAGTGTGTTAATTGATGAAGAATCTGATTTGAGATTAAATAAGGTAGGTAGCTATGAAATTTGGAACTGTCAATCAATTAAAATTGAGTATCGCGTAAATGAAAATCGATGTTAAATAAGATAGGCATGGAATTACGAACTGTCAATTATCTTTGCGTTAGTAACGCAAAAATGGCGTTCACCAACGAAGAGAAACGAGATAATGTTATGTATTTTTTACCAATCAAATCGAAATACAACAATAGCGAATATAAGATATTTACAATTGTATCCTAAACGACTACAAACATATGATACCATTTTTCTAGATCTTGACAGAAATTTAGTCGAACATGGATCGTGGAGAACTGCGTCGAAATAAACTGAAACTGTACAAAGACATAACTTAAGACAAATGGAATATTGTAATTGGTTACTAGGAAAATAGAAAAGTACTAAGATTTTTTGAGTACAATCATCTGGTCAGATGAATCGAAATTTACTAACCGACCGGCTAGTAGCGCGGTGTCTAGTGTTTTCGCTTGCCAGTCCGCCGGTATTGGGTTTGAACCCCGATATGTTCGTTCTGAATTTGGTTTTCTGTAGTCTCCCAGATTCCATGGCAAATGATGAAAGGCAACATCTTAAGTCGGTCTACAGCCGCAGGCATAAGAATAGCTCATGGCCAGCCGATGGCCCCTTTACTTGGCACAACCTGTTGGGGATGTGAAGGCATGAATTATTATTATTGTTATCGTGAAATGTTTAATCGCGATACATCAGGGTAATATTCCAAATATCTTGAAGTCGCTATTGTTGTATTTTCGTTCGATGACTAAAAAATACATACTTTGCATCTTTTTTCACGCCATTTTTCCGTTACTAATGCAAGTTCAGTTCAAAATTCCATGGCTACCTTATTTAACATCGATTCTCATTTTTGCGATACTCAATTTTAAGCGACGGACAGTTCGAAACTTCATAGCTACCTACTTTATTTAATCTCAAATTAGATTCTTCGTCAATTAATACACAATATCAAACTTTGTTTTCAACATATGACCCATGCTTGAAATCAGAAAAGGAAAATCTTTCTAGCTGTCTCAAAATCCAATATGGCGCCCATAAGAAATACCTAACAAAGTTGATGATGATCCAAAGAAATCGAAACGTCGTATAAAAATTTTAAGCACACCAGTAGATAGAGGAGCAAAAGTGGCCTTGAGAATGTGTCTTTAGTTTTTCTCTGCAAATAAAAGTGCTTCAAGCAAAATAAAAAAAAAAAATTCAGTCATTTGTTCTAAGTCTACTTTCTTTTCGGGATCATAATAACCAGAAAACTTAGCAACTTTGCCAAATTTAAAGCTACCGTCTATGTTCAATAATAAGCGAGATTGCAATGGTGAGGATCACAGATGAATCAGCCTGTATCTCATAATAATAGTATCATATCTCATAATAATAATGTAATATCATATGATATTATTTTATAGAAACCAATATTGCAATTTCATGGTAAATAATACTGCCAATAAAATCATATACCACTATTTAGTTATGGATTACAATTAATTAATATTTGTAATTACTCTTCAACAGTACATTACACATAGATAAATTTGAATTATAAACGTAGATATTTTCTTTCGTAATACTAATTCCATGGTTATTAATATACAATCAATAAATTTTCCGCAAGTTGTATTGCAATAATTAAACTATTAAAACTAATCTTTTTTAAAGTAAAAATAAGGTTGTATTTTCTTAAATACTGACTTAAACTGTTTCGAGAAACAAACAAAATTGACTTATTTTCTAGAGGCTCAAAACATGTTACTAATATTGGTAAGTAATATAACATATTAACATTTCCTAGTAGTCTATCAACATTAATTAGTAGCAAATTACAATTAATGAGGTGGTTCCTAAAAATTATATTATTTTAGTGAATCATATCTTCATCAATTCCTCATAGTAATATTAAAATCATATTGAAACATTAATTTCTACGAATGATTACGCAGATATCAGAGCGGCATACTATGAAACCGTTGTCATTTTCTCATTCACAGTGTCTTCTAGAATTGCTTTTAGCAATATCTATTGATCTTAAAAAGAAACGAACAAATTGATGACCACATGAAATAATGGAGAACTTGCCCGTTTAGTATCCGTATTCTATCTTTCCCGTACTAGTTTCAAATTTTGGCGAATAAGTGACAAAAGAACGTTTTCCGAAAAAACTTATAGTGACAGTGTCACTTGAAAATCCTCAATCCATCCAACAAGTGTTTTTCAATTTTTTTACGATCTGGAATTATGAGTAATCTAATTCGGAGATGCTTTGCTACCAAGATAGATATCATAAGAGACTCGACTAACATGTCGAATATTGAAGGGTTCACTTGAACTGAAATGACTTGATAGTAAAATATGATGAGGAATGTTATTACCAAAAATGGTCCAATCTAGACACCTGGAGGCTAGAAAAGATGCTTCTTTGCTAGTTACTATGGTGCCATCTTAAATTTGTCTAAAATAGTTTTACAAAATGTCATACACGGTTGAAATACGAAAGTCTATAGGTATATAATTAGATGGATGAGTACCTAACCGCGAGAATATTAACATTTTTCGGGACCAAAATATGGAATCATTATCATTATCAAAGAATGTGATGAATGTTTGCTACATGAATTTACCGAAAAGTGGACGACCTCCAGATTTATGGCCCCATATGAAGTAAACAGACTCATCCAATCTGCTCAAGACAGAGTTGGGACGTCTACACACATTTCAGGCCGTAGATTTGGAATTGCGCATATAATTGTTGCAAGAATTTTGACAAGTGTCCTAAAGATACCCCAACCTAACTAGCGAGAATCCCCAAATGCTGCTGAATATTAAGGTGTCAACATTCTGTTGGCAACAGAGTTATTGTTTTGGACGATGAGAAATATTTATTATCCAAATCAGCAATAAAACGTAACAATGGATTTCACACGTCCAATATTGCATATTGTCCTGACAACAAATTTAAACCAAATGCGAAATTTACCGACAAGATTATGGTCTCACGCGCTATTTCTCAGTTAGAAATTTCAAGACCTTACGGTAGACAGTTGAAGTTGAAGCTGTGGAGCAAGAAAATTTATGACAGAGGTTGGAAAGCCCAAAATGAAGTAACTGTTCTTCATTTTGGGCTTTCCGACCTCTGTCATAAATTTCCTAGAATATTCCAGAAGATGGCAGCGAGCATGCTGCCAGCTGGCTAGCACCTGAATCTATAGAATTGCCACCAGTATCTGCATTTCTTAATTTAGATCAAGTGATCTTAAGACAGCTAGAAGTAAATGATGAAAAGTCATCTTTAATTTATCAAAGAATTGTCACTTGCATCCAAAGACGTTGAAAATATTAGCATGCATTTTTCATTTCATTCATTCATGATTGTATTGAAAGAAATTGATGGTGGATTATTATTATTATATTGTTTACTACTCCTGCTGGAAAAATTTGAAATTTATCGTATTACCCATTTTAATCGTATTACCCATTTTAATCCTTTTCTTCAATTATTCCAATAACTACTAAATTATCAATAAGTCGCAACATCGTAGTAAACTTGGTTTAAAGCTTATACTAGTCTTGTATATTCCAAACTTGTTCTCCTAATCAACATATGTGGGTGTTGTCATGTCAAATGCGACTCGCTAGCTAAATCTAATTTTCGTGCAAGTCGTATTTGAGAAATATGTAAGTGGAGAAGAAGAATATATTTTATCACAGAAAGCATTGTGATTCGACATATTTAGAAAATACTGCGTCAATTACCAACAAATAATCTTAATGTCTATTTTATATGACAATTCTGCGGATAAACGATTTACTTTTATCTATACTGCTGTACGCCACTGCCACGAATTTTATACACGTCCGACAAGCTATAACATCCTCCTTTTATCACTTTCAAAGAGTGCTATGTATAAATCCACGTTGTAAAGAGCGATTTAATGCGTATAGGTGCGTATATAACCAGGTCCGCGGTACTAAAACAAGAAGTGAAAATCTAAAACGCGCCCTAAGTGCAAGACCGAATTCCCCATCAACTAAAATTAAACAAGCCGTAAATTCGAGCGTTTTGTTGCTTCAGGAACCCAACAGACACGGATGTTAAACCGTGAAATAGATCCGGCACTAAGGTCAAGGCATTAGTCAAAATGCCAAAAGATTGTTGACGTATATACCTCTTGTAACGTAGGAGAGAAAATACAGTCGACCGTAAAAGTCTTCATACATAATAATCTGCTTAAGTAGATCGATATAGTACAATATAGATTTGCTAATTCTATTGCAAACTAATGTTTAGTAATAAGTAATGAAATTGTTTTTTTAATTCTGTATTCTTATGTTTAAGTTTTATTTTTTTGACTTTTTTCTATTGGGCACCTGTATTACACGCTCGTACTATTTGGTTGTAAAAATTTCATTCATTGCTTTATTCCTCTTAAATCCCAGACGTCATCTCCCAGTCGGGGGCCTTTTCCTTTCTTTTCAAGACCTATAATAACCACACTAAAGGTGTATAAGCTCTCCGTTATATGAGAGACAATGAGTAGGAGGCTTATAGGTCTGTACGACGGATTGGTGTTGTTACATGTTCGAAGACTCTTGACCGTGCGTCCTTTTTCAGTGATTTATTGGGGTTGAGTGTATATATGTGGCGCTAGTGTCACCCATAGTGAACAACGGTAGGCGACAACGCTTTAGGCGCCGGCGTTTGTTTCTGTTGCCGCTCAAGATCCCATCCAGACTAGACTGTGGTTTCTTTATTTCATCTGTACTTATATTGCGTTCGTTCTTCAAATTTTCGATTGTATAGTGACGCGTTGTACTATTGCGGCGCTTTAAGGGAGAATGGTGATGACACGTTTACTACAACGGTTGATGAGGCTTACACATCGCTGGAAACAATTGGAGATGAGGTAATTTGCATACCAATTCGTCGGATTTTTTTCCGATGACTCGTCCACTACGTCTATTAACTTTATTGATGATAGTGGTTTACAGATGAAGCCTTGTCTTGCGGCGGAGATAAAAAGAATGCGTTTAGTTGGTGTTAATTTATAGATTGATTCGTTGAATTAAAGTAAGAAAGTTATAAAATTAACGATAGATAAAGGAGCCTTGAGTTTAATGAGCATTAAAAACAACGTCGGTTTTATGGTAGATAAATACGTTAAAAGTGTGACCAACCCACGTTTTTCCGTTTAAAATGTATGAATTACATTCATACCGAATTTATATAACTTCATTCTTCTAGTTAGTTCTTCCTTATTTTTGGCTTAATAATTCATATTATTTTCCATCAAAACGAAACGTGACGTACACTCACCTGAAAGAAGTTGTAGAACGATTTACATAGCGATTATATGTAAATCGTTTATTGTAATCGTTGAGTGTACCTACTGTTAGAAGTACCACTTACTACTTCTTCAGTTAATATTAAAAAAAAAGTGACAACTGGTTAACGCTATACAACGCTACCATCTTCCATAAATCTTTGTCAATTTCTTCATCTGTATGTTTCAATGTGAATTAACAAATACAGGAATGTATAGACTCATCTTCTTGGTACTTGTGTAGAATATTAAAAATGGGTTACTACAATGAGCCTGTCTTGTTTATCCGTGTACGCCATTTTCACAAGCCGGATAAAGAACGGTGGAGTCAGTAATCTTTGAAAAGACAGACAGACGATACAATAAACGGAATTTCCACGAAATGTAAGGACGAACTCACAGATACTAGCACTTTCATGATAGGATGGGAATAGAATATGCATCATGGGTCACAGCAATACGAAAAATACCTACACTGCTGTTGTGACGCTGGTGATTACTTCCTGTTGCTCGTCTATCTATCAGCCGTCTTTCTAGGCAGCCCGCCATATTTTTTAAGATGTCCTTACCGTGTGGCTTACTTATTATTTTCCAAACTATATACACGGTGTCCACAAAAATGCGAATAAACACCAGGTGGAGCTATTCGCTATTTAAGTCGATAATCTTAATTGAAAAAATCTGTACGGTCCTTCCTCAAACTACAAGAGCAGCTCAAAAAAAGTATAAATATATATATATAAATAAATGTCATTTCGAAAAGTGCCACGTTGTCATATGTACATACATACTTACTTTAGAAAAATGCCGTTGAAGATCTGTTAAAAAATGGAAAATAATGGTGTAATCGATTTGCTACGTCTAAGTTTAAAGTTTGAAGAATTACACTTTCAAATTTGATCATAATGATTTTTCATTGGCAGATTTTGCGAAATTCTCTATATTTTAGTTATACAGTTTGGGACTTGATAACCTCGGTTGGCCAAACGAAGAATTGTACACCCTTTTTGAAACAAGATTATCGACTCAGAATTGAACATAGAATCGCTCTGCCTGGCGCTTGTCCGCTTTTTTGTGGACACGGTGTATTTATGTCAGATAATCTATTCCACGTTCTTATTATTGATATTGACCGTTGACAGGTATTGTCATTCGGATATCACCTGATAAAAATAATTTTAAATACCGCGCACAGTGATAATACACCCTACACCACTCTGTAGGGTGTGTGAAATACCTAGGTAGGTATATATATGGATCCTGGTATCTACATATATGAGGAATAGTCCAAGTTAAGCGCTGCCGCCAAATATTGTTTGAGATTGATGTGAGGATGGTTGTATGTACAATACAATTAATACTACGACATCGAAAGTCAGATCCATGTCAGATCTTCAATGAATTGGACTAAGTAGTCAAAAAATCATTTTTTTTATCACTTCACTTGATTTGTTATTTTTTCTTTAATTATATAGAAAGCGCACATAGGAGGCAAAATGTAGTGTATGTAAACCGTTTAGGTGCGTTTGCCTTTTGGTGGACATGCCTTCAGGGTGTGGGTGGTGGTTAATTTCATACCTACTTATTTGGAGTAGTGCCTTGTTTAGCTGCATTAAAATTGTCTTGATCAATAAAGTTATTACTGTAGAAGTAGGCATAGATTAATTATGGACTGGTGGGATACAACCACCGTTCTTACCTATGTCCACTTCCTGTTTCTCTGAACAATCGCACACAATTCCGAACCAAACAAAATCAGGAAACTATCGTCGAAATCTAACCAGGCAAGCTATAGCACTGTGTCTCTATTCCACGTTATCAAGATTTTCACTACGAAAATAAGATTCAATCATGAATCGCTTACGTAAGTGTGAAAATACCATATTGAGTAAAGTTTTAAATAGAACCTGACATTTAATTAACATTAACAAAAAATTGAACCTATAAACGACGGTGGTATTTTAATCATAGTAATTCCTTATCTAGGTAATTTTTGTTCATTAGTATAGGTACTACTTTTTAAAGATTGTCAGGGTTTAAAACACGTTTGTACTTAACTTTCCTAGAAGATCCTTCTTTAAAAAGACAAGAGATGGTCTCATAATATGTAATTTCAGTAGTTGGTAGGATACAGCATTTTTTGCCAGGAAAAGGGATTATTTTATTTAAAAAGAAACAAAATCTCTCTTTAGATTTATAAGTTCTAGTTTGACAATGGTAGGTATCATACGTAAACAGTGATGTACGTAGTCAGTTTTTAGGCTTAAAAGTAAGTGTATACAACAACATGTGTTGTGATTTCTAATCAAATTGTTTGTCAAACAGATTCGTCGAAATAAGCAGATATTACCTACTACACTGTTGTAAACACAAATCTGTGTTTACTATTTTTATTACCAACTGTTAATTAGGAAACTGTTTTTGTATCTACACTACATTATACCTACAGATAGATAAAGCTCATTGCATATTCAAAGCACCGTTTTAATTTTTAATATCTCTGTATAGATGTAAACGATTTTATCAGAACGTAATTAGGTATAACACACACACACACACAGAATATATACAAGCTATGTTATACAATATATTAGATATAATAAGTTTAATAATAATAATAATAATAATAATAATAATAATACGTTTATTGTCCAACAGATACAAAAAAGAAAAAAAGAATACAGAAAAAACAGCATTATTAACAATCTAATTATCACTTATGTATATTTATACCTAGGAAGTAATTCTAAATATCAATCCGACAATATTGAACGGCCTTTATACCAAGATCAAATCCGTATTTAAAGACTAATCCATAGATAAACATTATATTATTAATTATTGACGTATTCACATTCAACATCACATGTCCGCAATGCAAATATTAGGCAAAATTCTATACAGACACTAAATAACTTGAAAGAGAAAAGGTCAAATTGGTACGTCAAAAATAGTTTGCATTATAGTTATACCTGCGATCCGACGGTAAGATACAATTTAAATATACATACATATGTACATACGTATGTAGTGATCGACGTATAAAAAAAAAGATATCATTTTGAAACCTTAATTCCAACTAAGTATTGCTAAAATTATTATGGTTTAAAATTAAGTACCTATGGTTAAACAAACAAAATTTCAATGCTGATTTATTGTTCACACTTTAGGAATTAGGCAGGAATTCTATAATAAAGACAAGGGGGACTGGTTTCTTACGAACACCTTTCTTTTACAAATATACCGCTCTAGACGAAGCATGCCAGACAATTTAATCGGTGACTATTTTTCAAAAGGAGGCGCCGAAAAAGGAATTTCGGATTAATTCTTGTGATGTTCAAGATTTTTCCGGTAATTTTAAATTAACCTAACTATAATAATTTATAAATTAAACATGTCTATATCGTTTATATGAATTATAGGCCTAATTATTATAAGACAATTTAAAGTAATGAAATTGCTTTATCGCACTTTTTACGGTGTACTATAGAAAATAATATTTGCCCCAGTACTGAGGAGATAATTTAAACAGTTCTACAATCTGCAAATGCAATATAATCCGGAATAATTTTGCATTTATTTATCTTGGATGATGTTAATACAAACAGACTATATAAAATAATTATAGTAAGTATATATATGAATTTAATTATGTCTGGTTTCCACGAGTAAATACTTCCCTTTAATGTTGTATTTATTATTGTAATTAATAGCAATTAGACTGTAGTAAAAATGAATCTGAAATGTAAATTTACAGAAATCATATACATTACAACTGTCACACTGTCAAGTGTCAGTGCATTACAGGCTTGCTAAATAAAAATTTAAAATAACTTGATTGTATCTTTAAGATGTTATTCCACTTATCTCATGATTTATAGACTGGTTTTTCAAATATTAATAAACAAACATACAGTGCTATACAAAATCATTGACGCGATAAATTAAACACAGTACTTTTTCAAGATGTAGGTATATTGTTTCAATCTATGATGTTTGATTGTCTATTGTTTTTTGTATTTTTTCAGTTTTAGATCAAATTAAACTCCACGAATATACCCATTGTATATAACCAACCAATATATCTACAATTACTTAGGTTATCGTTACATTTCGTCAGTGGAAGCGATTGACATACTATCGTGGCCAAATGTATTAAACACTCTACGTTTTACGGGGTTTGTGAGAAAATATTGGAAATAAATTAAAACTACACACATAGAAAAGGTTTCTAAAGATAATTTATTGATAATATCAATATTTTGTTGATCCTCCATGTGCCTGTATTACAGCACGGATCCTGCGTGGCATACTTGAAACGAGATTATAACACAATTGTGGAGGAAGTTTCTCCCATTCTTCCAAAACTTTTGCCTTTAACATTTCTTTGGATGCACATTTGTATCTACACACCCTTTGCTTCAATATCTTCCACAAATGTTCAATGGGAGACAAGTCCGGGGATTGTGCCGGCCAGTCTAACACGCGCACGTTATTTTCAGCAAACCAACGTGTTACTTCGCGAGCTTTGTGGCAAGGCGCGTTGTCCTGCTGGAAATAGTACTGGGGATCGTCTCCGTTAAACAATTTTAGTACCGAGGGTTCTAGAACTTCTTCCAGCATATCCAGATAACGCCGACTGTTCATGGTGCCGTTACACACAAATGCCTCTCCAACGCCTGCCGCGGACATTGCCCCCCATATCATGACACTGCCGCCTCCAAATTTTATTGTTGGTGCAAGGCAATCCGGATGATAGATACGCTTCCGTTGTTCTCCGTCGTACGTACCTTGCATCACATTGGCCGAAAAGCTGGATTTGAAAACATGATCATTACCTTTTTGTTTCGTATGAGTTTGGGGCCAAGGTAATGTGATCCGATGAATCTAATATATACAGGTATGCTATGGACAATATTGATTTCTATCTTAGCAATATTGATACTAACATCAATGTAGCTTAATCCAGCAAAACTCATGTTATAATCTCGTTTCAAGTATGCCACGCAAGATCCGTGCTGTAATACAGGCACATGGAGGATCAACAAAATATTGATATTATCAATAAATTATCTTTAGAAACCTTTTCTATGTGTGTAGTTTTAATTTATTTCCAATATTTTCTCACAAACCCCGTAAAACGTAGAGTGTCTAATACATTTGGCCACGATAGTATAATTCGTGTCAAGTAATTATAATAAACTAGCTATGCTAGTAATATATGTATACGATGGATTATGTTTATAGCTTTATAAAAGAAAATATTTTTTAATTGTAATTTTAAAATCATACTTAAGAATAATTATTCTTTTTCAATGTATCATTCTATAAATTAATCTCTTTTTATATTTTATTTTTTTTAAATCTTAACATTTTGAGCGAAGCAGTTTTTGCGGTTATGTGATACAGTATATTGATGATTATAGAGACGTTTGTTTAAAATATTGTCTAGTTTGACCTACTGAACATTTATTACAGTTTCTGCAATCTAATTTATATACGACATTACTTTGCTTATCTTTTTCAATCTTAGTTTTTAATTTTGTAAATAATTGTCTGTTTTTGATAGGTGTAGATGTGATGTTTATACCTGATTTTTTTATATCACATAAATAAGTCAAAACCGCTAATTTTAGTTTTAAATGGTCTTCATTTTCTGTTCTGTCTATACATATTACCTAGGTATATGTAGGTACCTATATAATTTTCAATAAAATTATTGAATATCAAATCAAAGTCTCCTTTTAAAAATAGAAATTATTTCGAATGAAACAATTAAGATCCGATCAAAACAGATTAAACTATTCAAATCAACACATTCACAGAACTGCCGATTAGGACACTAAACTATTGAAGACAATGTATTGATTAATTGAAATTAATAACAATAGAGCAGTATAGCTGTAAATATAGGCAAGTAGGTACTGTTGGACAAGAAATTCTTATTATTGTTAATCTTACATACTAAAAATTGAAAGAGATGTTATAGTATCAAGTTAGAGTAATAACTTTTTTAAGAAACACAATAGAAAATGTTATGAGCGTATTACGTCGTTTAATATTCAAAATTATCATAATTTTTTCTATAGAACCTTTAAAGGGTTACAAACTGTGTGCCATGATTCCAGTTTCAATTTAATAATTAAACTTTAGTGATTGTGAACTGTTGTTTAGACAATTTGTAGTGTAACTTGCGTAGCTATTTTGTGTTAAATGCCACTATACATAGATAGGTACCTATATGTATTTTAGTCACTTTAAAGTAATGTAACTGTTTACTAATTTTTAGTAATTTTTGCATTTGCAAATAAGACGCTTATTGGGGAATATCAGACAGTAGATATTTTTCCAAGAGACAGTTAGGAAAAATATTTTTACATTGGTAAGAGGGTTACCCTGATAAATGTTTAGAAAAATTTTAAATATTGAACAATAAACGTCGATTTTAAATATGTAATTTATCAGAAAATTGGACTATAAAAGTTTTGTAGTTGTTAAAAATCGCTTTCACGCTAATACAGGAACTCTGCGTTATATAGGGTTCTATTTTGCAGTTGAAGCAGATATTACAGTATATTAAAGTTTGTTCAGAATTTGGTAAGTCAAAAATTATGAAATGTTTCGTTTAAGAACAATCTACTTCGATTTTTTTGATAAATTAAAAGAAATTATCATTAAAGAATGTACGTAGGTAACTATGTGTGTGCAATTGTGGTGTTACATAAAATTTTTGTTAATTTACTTATGAATATTTAAAATTGAATAATTATTTTTTAAATATGGTGGATTGTGATTCCTTTAGGTATGAGTCAGACTTCGTTTTGCAAAGTTCTGTATTTATTAATAATTTAGATTGAGATACCTAAAAAGGTTATAGAAAGTATAGAATTCCTCATAGTTTACGCTCGTCACTACTTTCTAGAATTAAATTGTTCTCAGTATTCTTGGAACTACATACCTTTCAACAAATTGAAATAACTGACTATCCTACATGTATGGAATGACTGCAAAATGCCATGGTTGAATTCTTAGAAATTCCAGGTACCTATGTTGTGTATTTTCTATAGTTATTTACCTATATTACCAAACTACATTACTAGATCACTCTGAAAAATAAGTGTCTCTTTAGAATATATAAAATTAAAAAACTTATTGGTCGAATATAAAATATTGCAGGCGAAGACGTGAAGATTCTGCCTAATCAATCCTGCAATCCTATCCAATTCAATTAGGTTTCCATACAGGTGGCCAATTGATTAATACGTCATATAATAAACTAAAAATTACGAAATATACACACGCGTGCAGGTGTCTCTTTCACATACATAGATCTAATTCGAAATTTATGAATAATTTATACAAATAATAAATATGTATTTTAATATACATATGTGCGATAAGCATATTATGTGTCAAGTAATGCTTCAGATGGCATCACGGTGACCTTCAAAATTTTGCACGTTAGCAAAAAACGAAATCCTGTGTACTTATATGTAATGTCTAACTTTACAATGGCAATTTTTCAAACAATCGTAAGAAGTACTAATGATACTAAGTGCTATGTGTTAATTAAACTTATTGAATGCACAATCGCGTAAATTTATTTTTATTTGATACTATTGATCCCGGATTCTTTGCATTAAATAAAGATAGTACCAGGAAAGAGCCTAGTTTGTCTTGGTACGAATAGATTTAATGTTGTGAAATCTAGGAATTAATTTATTTCTGTAAACATTATTGATATATATGAGGTTTAGAGAGTTCATTCGTATGTAACAGATTTTAAATGGAGATGAAAATTAATAGTATACATCGGTAGGTAAGTAATTATCAACTTAAAATTTATTTGTTTATATATTGACTCTCGGTCGAGCAACTGCCGGGAATATTTACAGGGATAAATCTTGATGTAGGTATATATGCTTCAGGAACGTTTCAAGTGTGTAACATTTTAAAACCCATAATACTCGCAAAAAAGTTACCTACATATATAAAATGGTCTAGTCTATAACATGGAAATTAACGCCAAAACATGGAACCAGAAAGCAAGTGTTTTAAAGATTGCCAAACCTAATGTAGTGTTTTTGTTCCCTAATTTCTTGTGCTACATAACAGATGATGGTATTACGAACCCATAAGCGTTTATGGGCATGCCACAATTTGCTGCTTGGCGATTCACAGACCGCATATATCGAATTGTGTTTTTATCTACTACATTTAATCACCTTGTGTCGTCTACTTATTTTCTAAAAATACAATGCAACATTTTCAAAAGATCATAGTTTACATAGCTCCAAAAATATATTTTTATTTCAGTGTGCAATCAAATAATTTAGAAACGATGTGTTTGCAGGCTTGGCAGTTATTCCTCTGAGGCTTTGGAAACAAAACTTTCTCCGTGTAAAGATTTTAATAGATGCAATTTGTTTCGAGGATGGGGTACTGTTGGATTTTCTGGCTTCAGTGTTTAATGAAATTTTTTTATTATACCTGATAGTACCTATTTAAAGTCAGTATTTCTTCACAAAGTTTGATTTTTCCACAGAATATGTATCCAAATCAGTAAATAATTAGTTTAGGAGTCATGTGGAATTCAGTGATTCAGTGAGTCCAAAGTATATCTGAAGTAACGGAACGTCAGTGAAAGAGAACACCCACGATGTCGCATAATAGTAGTACATATTTATTGCAAAAAAGGAATTGGTTAATAAATGTTTGTTAAAGCGAACGTTGTTCATTAATTTTCAATATAGAAGTCACAAAATTTTCCTGTAGAAATTAGAGAACTGTTCACAAAATTACTATTGAAGAATGAAGCATAACACATTTTTTGTCATAGGTGTTTGTACTATATGTAGTAATAATTCCGTTAACACTTTTTTCCGAATTAGACCATGTAATTATTATCTAATAACAATAGATTTTAGGTTCGTTTACATTTTATTTAATGTTGTCGAAAGTAAAAGTAAACTTGAATTATAGAAGTTTTTCTATGTAGTGCATTTAAAGTATGTGCGTATGTAATTCCTAAAACATCAGCAATTTCTGCGATGATGTTATTATTACCAGCAAATCCTCAATATGTGCGTCCACACGTTATTGGTCAGCTAACACATTTAAATGACTAACAGTTTCTTAAATCAGAGATAGGTAATATATTTTGACCAGTTGTTCCAAAATCTTTGGCCTACTTCCAGAATAGATTGCAAATATTTAAAAATTTTATGAGCAATACTATTCAAATTCCAATGTGTCTCTAATAACTCTCTTTCTCATACCTCCAACTATCCATTCATATTATGGCTTTCAATCATTGTGATCGCAAAATTATTTTGTTGCATATTATGAGTGTACACATCTTAAGCATATTATGTAGGTATGTACTTATATTAACGTAGGTTGCACGATGTAGGTGCTACTTCAGTGTGTATTATCACTATAATAGAAGATAGGTAGACCCAATAAATAAAATTTTCTACAGATACCATATCTATGGACATTTTCAGAATAATCTCAGTACTTACTGCTTTGAGTGTCGATAGAACAGGAATCATTCAATGGATGCGGGTTCATCACTAAACTAGGTTGCACCAAACCGCGATGGTGCAACGGTAGTTGGTGCATGGCCAACCCACCTTGCTCTGACATCACCATACGAACGGGCTCGTTTGTAAACTGTTCACCAAAAACTATACAACTTACAGCGAACAAGCAGCGTGCAGGTTATCATTCACCAAAAAGTAAAATCCAAAAATAAGTTGCGAAAAGAAAAAGAACTGCGTCAACGATTATATTATCTCTACCTAAAAAATCATCCTGTATATAACTCACTAATGTACTCGTATGCTACGCGATACTGATGAAGCGACATGTGCGCGAGACGAGTTCCCCGAAATATATCCTTTTACGTATCCACTGTTGTCATTCGAAAAAGTTTTTCTTTGGTCCCCCCAAAATAAAAAAAAACTGGAGAGATAATAATAGTAGGTATGTGGCCCACCAAATTCGATAGCAAGTTTTTGGGGCAC